>PVKS010001239.1:0-148798 GCA_004027875.1 Aplodontia rufa
AAAAAATTTTTAATTAAGGAGTTGAGTTATTGAACAATCATAAATTCGTATAGAGTAACAATATGATATGCATTTGTTCTTAAACCAAAATTACCCCACATTGCCCATACCCCAGTTTCTAGATTCTGCTGTATTTCACCCCTGCAAGCAATATAACTGTTTGGATTGTGAATTTTCCAAAATTAAAAAAGGGGCTGGAGCAGTGGCTTGGTTATAACACTTGCCTGGTATGCACAAGTATGCGGGTGCAAACCCCATCACCACATGCAGAACCAAGGTCAGAGCAATGACGGTCATACGAAAAACTAAATTAAAAAATTGATTCTCTCTCACTGTTCCTCTATTTAAAAAAAAAAAAAGATTGCATAAGTATTATTTGGATTGTTGATTATCTCCCTAGATCCTTCCTTATCCTCCTTTCCTCCTCCCTCCCTCCTGCCTTCCACCTCCCCGTCTAGATTATGTGTTGCTACTCCTTTGGAGGGTCTAATATGTGAGTTTGACAACGTTTCACCCAAGCCTGGGTTTAGCTGCAGCCTCCACAAATGAGTGAAAAATTCGACCCTTGACTCTCTGGGTTTGGCTAATTTCGCTCAGCATGATTTCTTCCATAGCCATTCATTTACCTTCGAAGGCCGCAATATCGTCGTTTGTAATTGCTGAGTAGATTTCCATGGTATATAAATTTGTTTTTCTTAACCTACTCTACTCATGATTTTCTGAACTTTTCTTGCTCTTCTTTCTGATGTGAAAAGCTAACCTCTTTTTCTTTAAGCTGTGTGTACTATACAGGTGCATGGCTCTGAATCCTTTTATCTCTTCTCTTTCAGGGCTATTTTTTCTGTGTTGGACCTAATGAAAGTGGACATGGCGAACTTTGCCATCTCTAGCATTAGGCCACATCTCATGCAGCAGTCAGTTGAGTATGAGAGGAAGAAGTTTCAAGAGCTTTTGGAGAAACAGCCAAGTATGTTGAGTGCTTTGTGGTGCTTTTTGTTGGTGGTCGTTTGTTTTTGCTGCTGTAGCTTGTTGCATAACAATATTGTTTCCTTTTTTACAATATTGTTTCCAAAACAAAACAACTTTTTTTTTTTTGAAAGAGAGAGGGACAGTGAGAGAGAGAGAGAGAAAATCAGTTTTATTTAGTTTTTCATCTGGTTTTCTTTGCTCCGACACTTAGTTGTGTATGTGATGATGGAGTTCGAACCTGGGTCCTCACGTATGCCATGCAAACACCTTAACTGCTAAGCCACTGTTCCAACCCCACAAAACTAAAATTATGTGAAAATATTCTAATTTGCAGATAGAAAAGCGCAAGGTGTTGAGACTATATGTAGAATTAAGCACTGAGAAGAAGACTTCAGCTAGGCTCAGCGGCACATGCTGACCATCCCAGCAACTCGGGAGGCCTGAGGCAGGAGTATCACCAGTTTGAAGCCAGCCTTAACAATTTAGCAAGGCCCTAAGTAACTTAGGGAGACTCTCAAAATAAAAAATAAAAAGGGCTGGGGATATAGCTCAGTGGCATAGTGCCCTGTTTTTAATCTCTGGTACCAAAAAATAAAAATAAATAAATAGATAGAAAGGAAACAAATACTAAATTGATAATCTACAGCAATGTGGTTAGGATACAAGAATAGGAATAAAAAAAGAATGAAGATTTACTCAGTTAAATGTTTTCGGTTTTGGTTTTTTTAATGAAAACACCAGTTTGAGGTAAATTATATTCTTGGTCTTGGTTTTACTTTATTTTTTATTTTAATTTTTAGTTATTTATTTATTTTTGGTACCAAGAATTGAACTCAAGGACATTTTAACCACTGAGCCACTTCCCCAGGCTGTTTGTATTTCTTATTTTGAGACAGAGTCTCACTAAGTTGCTGTGGCTGGCTTTGAAATGGTGATCGTCCTGCTTCTCAAGCTGCTGGGATTACAGGTGTGCACCACCACACCTGTCTTTGGTCTTGATTTTAAAACCATGACAAACTTCTTGTAAATGTTCATTCACTTTTCTCCTTGCTGTGAGATACAGCAAGAAATTTCACTTTGCTTCTGTTGTGTATAATCTAGTATCACACTCCAGAAAAATCTCATTCCTGTGAACCTCTTAGATGACATCAGGAGAACAGATGGCTATAGAATCTAAACTATGCTTTACTTCTAGGATGCTATTTTTTTAGGTCTCAGCAGTGGCATTTTGGGTAGATTTCAGTCTTCACTTCCAGTTCCTTATGAATTCTGTTGAGCTTCCAGCTTTGCTGGTGAAAAAATGAATACGGCCTCTCTGCATAGATAGTGTTGCCTGACCACATTAGTTAATTCAGTGCCTTAAGCAGTTGACTCACCTAGTCTAGACAGAGAAGTCTGAGGTGTGCTGAGACCCAGGAGGAGTCAGGGAAGAGCAGAGTCGAGTCAATAAAGGTTGGCTAACACAGCTCATATACTCAGCTGGTGTTGTGCCCCTTGGGAGGCACCCAGGGCTGCAGTTTTGTAGACTAAAGTATCTAGTATTAGAACTAAGTCCTAGAAGCCAAGATTCAGCAAAGGACTCACTGTTCCGTGGAAGTGCAGCCTCAATCCATCACCAGTTGGAGTCTAATACTTGTCTACCACGTATAGTTCAGGATTTCCAAAGCTGGTGGGTCACAGAGAGTGGTCTGCAGAAGGCTAGCAGCAGAGTAAGGCCGGTTGCCCAGCAGTCATCTGGGCAGTGTGCTGGCGTTGAATTGGAGCCATGTCCTCTTTTACTGGGGATGTAGCCATGGCCTTGGCTGCCCACTTGGTCTCTAGGAGACCCCCACTGGCAGAACTGCAACACCTCCAGGACCTGACAGACACATTTTTTCTCATAACATAGACAAGATCCTCATGTTCAAAATGTCTGTATTCCTTAGAGTACTTGCTAAATTACTCAGCTTAGAAAAGCAGGGGACAATGAAATCCAGGGTCCCCCAGCAGTGTTCCTAGCACAGTGAGTTACATGCCCATCAAACACCACGTGGCCAAAAGTAAACCAGATTGATGGGAGAATAAGACCTAGATAAGGAAAAAGTCCATTGTGAATATAGAGGATAATTAACAGGGGACTCCAGCCGTGTCTTGTCCCATCTGTCTTTGGACAAGAAATTTTGCCATCTCATGAAGCTCAGAGTCATCAGAGCTTTCAGCCACATCTCATACAGTGGCAAGTTGGGAGAGGAGAAAGGTTTGTGGAATACCTGGCAGGTGGCAGGGCCTGGCTAGGTGTTTTATCATAACAGCCTGGGAGGTAACTATGGTAAATTTCTTTATATCAGGACTCTGATATTCAGACAGGTGATGACTTGCCTGAGGTCACTCAGCTAGCAACAGACAATCTGTGATTGATTTGGACAAGTTCTATTTGATCCCAGAATTCAATCTGTACTACCTCATACCACCTGGGTGATCTTCCCTGCTAAGTGTCCCTTCGCATCCCTGCTAAGTGTCATGGTAATGTTTGCAGCTTTGTTTTTCACAGATTCCCTGGACTTTGTCACCCAGTGGTTAGAAGAAGCCTCAGATGACCTTATGGCTCAGAAGTATAAACACGTGTTGCCAGCTGGGGGAGGGGCTGCTGGCTCTGGGGACGCTCCCATGCTGAGCCCTGTCGCTGTCCAGAATTATGCATACCTGAAGCTTCTGAAATGGGACCACCTCCATAGACCTTTCCCTGAAGTACGTGATCCTGGCTTGTCTCGCTGCTCATGCTTCTTTGTGTGTAGCCGAGCTTCTTAAACAGAATAGCATTATTCTGGTGTAATTCAAGTAGCCAAAACAACTCAGAGTTTTTAGCATATTTGCAGTTACACAGTCATTATCACTATTTAATTTTTTTCAATTTTATTTATTTCTTCTTCTGACCTTTGTTTCCCGGACACTTAGTTGTGCACGTGGTGCTGGAGTTTGAACCTGGGTCCTCGCGAATGCCAGGCAAGTGCTCCACCACTGAGCTGCCACTCCAGCCCCATACTATTTGATTTAGAACATTTTTATCATCCCAGAAAGAAACACCATACCCGTTGCATTCACTACCCTTTTCCCCTCCCTGTCATTTTGCTTTTTCTATCTTTTGGGATTTGCTTCTTCTGGACATTTCATGTAAATGGAATCATATAATATGTGGTCTTTTGTGTCTAGCTTCTTTCATGAACCATAATATTCACCCATGTTGCGGCATATCTCAGCACTTCGTTCCTTTTACTTTCTATTGTATTTTTTATTTTTATTTTCGATTTTTAAATTTTGGAACTAGGGATTAAACCCAGGGGTGCTTTACCACTGAGCCACATCCCCAGCCCGTTTTATTTTCTATTTTGATACAGGGTCTTGCTGAGTTGCCAAGGCTAGCCTTTTGTGGTCTTCCTGCCTCAGCCTCCTGAGTTGCTGGGATTACAGGCGTGTGCCTCCATGCCTAGCTTTCATCATATTTTTTTATGGTAGTAAAGCATGCTACCATAAAGTTACCATTTTAACCATTTCTAAGTGAACAGCTCAGTGAAATTAAGTACGTTCACTTGTTATACAGCCATCATCATGATCTGTATCCAGAATATCTTCCCAAACTATAAAACTCTACCATCAAACAGTAGTTCTCCATTCACCTGGTTCCTGGCAACATATTTGACCGCTCTTGATACTTTCTATAAAGTAGAATCACGCAGTATTCGTCCTTTAGTGCCTGGCTTGTTTTGTTTAATGTCACTCCAAGGTTCATCTGTGTCATCGCATGTGTCAGCATTTCCTTCCTGTCTAAGGCTGAATGATAGTTCTACTGTGGATAGGCCACATTTTATTATTCCTCAGTTGGTACAATTTCGGTTCCACTTTTGATTATTACGGATTATGCTTTTGTGAACAATCCCACACAAAATTTTTGTGTGGACGTGTTTTCAGGTCTCTGGCTTACATATTTAGGATTGGAATTGTTGCATGAGTCTAATTTTAGCATTTTGAGGACGTGCCTAACTTTCCCAAAGCAGCTGCATCATTTTACAATCTCACCAGCAAGGTACGACACTTATAGTTTGTGCTGCTGAATTTTTGTCCTGTTTTTACTCATGTTGATCACAACCACAACAGTGATGGTGCTTTACAGCTTTTTCTAAGCAGACTTTGTCCCTTCCATGCTGAGCAATCTTTAGTGCTTCTAGCAGTTCTTTAAGGAGATGACCAGTAAGGATTCCCCCTTTTGTCTGTAAATGGCTAATTTGATGTGTACCCTCTCCCTCTTTTTTTTCAGGATACCTGAGCTTCTTACTCTTTAACTTCAAATCCTGCCACTTCTCTCAGTTTCTTTCTCAGAGCTTCCTTATTTTTCCTTTCAAGAAGTTGTAAGCTTAAAATTTCTCCTCTTGCCAAGAGTTCCCTATTTGTGCTGGAGGAGGATCTAAAGAGGGTGTTGAACTGGTGGGGGAGCATTCCTCTCCAAATAGTGCCATCTACTCTTCTGAAGGGAAGTTCTCAACCTGACATTTCTCTTAAAAAACAGCTGTAAGGAAGATGGTGTTTTTTACTGGGACAGAGGTCTCCTCTTGAAATGGATTCTTGGAATTCTCTTTTTATCCCTGAACATCTTTTGCATCCTAAACTCATGTACTGTACGCTGTTGAGAGGCCACAGAGCCAAGCACAATGCCTGCTGGTAGCGTGGTGGGCTGAAGGGAGACTGGCAAATCCGTGAATAACAACTGAGGATTCTCAACCTTCAGAGCTAGTTTTCCATCTTGAGAAGTTTGAGCTCAGACCCAAATTGTTAATTGATTTGACAATATCAGTATCTTATAGCAAGATGGATTCTTAGAGTTCATTTGATTAGCCAGCCTGTAGGAAGTTGCATCTGAATCTAGATCGCTCAGCTGTTCTGCCGCCTTTTCCTATACCCAACACAGGGATCTTTGGCATAGTAGGACCAGAGCTGTCATTAACACAGGAGAAGCAGACATTGACTGCTTTCCAGGTGACTGTGATCTGTCAGTCCTGCTCTGTTTGCTATTTCTTATTCTTTTTTTTTTTTTCAGTTGTATTTCTTTTTATTGAGAAATTTATTTGTTGATCAAACATGCTTTTAACAAAAGATGATATATATATATATAAAATGTGAATATTAGATATTTCTTATTCTTTATTCATTTCCAGTTCTTTTTTTCTTTTTTCAAACTGGGGATTGAGCCACATTGAAGCCGTTTTTATTTTTGGAGATAGCATCTCAGTAAGTTGCTTAGGGCTTCACTAAGTTGCTGAGGCTGGCTTTGAACTTATGATCCTCCTGCCTCAGCCTCCTGAGCCACTGTGATTACAAGTGTGTGCCACAGGGCCCAGCTCATTTCCTAGTTCTTAAGAGCCTCCGTTGTGTTGGGTGTTGAGAATTTCTGGGTGAATAAGTACTAGCTGTGCCCTCAAGGAACTCCTCCGCTCCATTAGGCTGCAGGGAGAGAGGCAGTCCTGGTTTGAAGATTCACAGGACTTGGGAGTTTCCTTTTTTAAACTCGGATACTCCTGGACAAACTGGGAGGAGTTGGCTACTCCTTCTTTCCTTTCTAGTGCTATGATTCCTATTTGCTGAGTGATGGCTCTGCCACCCATTATATGCACATGGTCTTTTTCATGTTTAAAACAGCCCTACAAAGTAAGAATCTCCCTTTTTGCAGAGGCCTGAGTTGAGGAAACAGTGGGCCGCCATGCTGCTGTGACGTCTCAGTTCTGTCAGAGTGTGCTATATGACATACGTCCTCAGGAAAAAGGGGCACTGAAATGGAAGGACTCTAGGAAATCCTGAGGAAGCTACTGAGGGGGTCGGGGTCAGTGACTCCACTGCCCCCTGCTGGCCAGCACAAATGTCAACTCAGCAGTGACTGCTCTTGTGTTTATTACAGACAGTTTTGATGGATCATTCTCGCTTCCAAGAGCTCCAGCTCCAGCTAGAGCAACTGACTGTCCTGGGGGCCGTGTTGCTGGTCACGTTCAACATGGCAGCCCCTGCAGTTTCCAGCCAGGCCAGCTTTGCTGAGAAACTCAAGATGATTGTGAAGATTCTGCTAACTGATATGCATCTGCCGTAAGTGACTGGGAACCATGGAAAGAACCTTTAGTGGACAGGTGGGATCAGTGGGGACAAAGAGCAGATCAGAGTAGGTCCTCCTAGTGTAAAGCTGTAATCAAGGATCTGAGATGAGACCTGGCTTTGACTACTAACCTGGTGAAGACCACAGCATAGTTAATTCAGGGCCATAGAATCAAAGGTTTAGGTTTAAGAAGGCTTTGAGAGGGTGATTTTCAGATGTTTGTGATCAGGACCCACAGTAAAAAACTCATGTTCCATTGTGACTTAGCATACATTTATACATTTATTTAACTGAAATTAAAACCTCACAAACAAAAAATTAAAGAAGCTGGGCACACACTTGTCATCCCAGTGACTTGGGAGGCTGAGGCAGGAGAATAACAAGTTCAAAGCCAGTCTCAGCAATTTAATGAGACCCTGACTTGAACAAAAAAAGGGGGGCTGTGGATGTGGCTCAGTGGTAAGTGCCCCTGGTTTAATTTCCAGTACAAAACAAAACAAAACATCTCACAAAGATGGAACTTCACTCAATTATGTTTAATGCATCCTGATATTTTCTACCCTATTTTTTTTGTAAGAGAGAGAAAGTGAGACAGAAAGAGTTAATTTTATTTTTTCTTCAGGGTTTTGTTTTTCCTCCATTTAGCTGTGTACATGGTGCTGGGGGTCAAACCCAGGTCCTTGCGCATGCCAGGCAAGTGGTCTACCTCTGAGCCACCTCAGAGGTCCCTACCCTATGCTTATTTCATTGGAAAAATGTTGTTTGTACCCACTGAGTTGCTTTTACAACCAACTAGCAGTAAAAACACCTGGGGCTGGAGATGTAGCTCAGTGTACTGCACTTGCCTAGTGCGTGCAAGGCCATGTGTTCAACCCTCAGCCAAAAAAAGGACCCAACTTAGAGATACCACCAGCAACCAGGTCCCCAGGAGCATCAACAGCTCCAGCTGGAGCTCTTGGGAGAGAAACATCATAGAAGAAACGAGTTGTATTCCTCCATGAGATGACGTTTTCTGCCCTTTCTGAAGTTTCCTTGCAGACATTCTGTGTGGATATGAATGTGTCATTTTATTACCCAGCAGAATTCAGATCTGTGGCATGCAGGCTTCAGCAGATGCTCCTGCAGTGGAGCCTTCTTAGGTGATTTATGGTATATGAAACATTTTTGCATGATTCTGACAAGGCCCAATTGAGAAGCTTCTTCTAAAGAAGGCACAACTCCCCTCCATTCCCTTCCTTACCGAATGGAGGGATTTTACCATGGAGCTTGCCTAGTGTGGTGTGTTCAGTGCAGTCTAGACGTGTCCACATGTTGTGACTAGGGATTGACTCAGCATAGAGGCTGTTTGCTCAGCTGAGGCCTAGCCCAGGGACCTTGCCCAGGTGCAGCCCTAGGCTGTCACCTAGGTCTCCTGCCAGGAGAACTACTCTGACAAAGCAGTTCTGATGAAGGGTTCCAGTCCAGTGCTTCTTGGCCCTGTACTCCCATCTCTGCCCTGGCAGTTAAGGGGCTAGCATGGAGTTAAGTTGATATAGACAGCAAGTCCCAGGGCTTGCTACCTTGCTCCCCAGTAATTCTACTGTACAAAGGATCTAGATCCTGAACAACTTTAATTTGTACTTACATATAGTAAATACTCAACAAATGGTAGCTTTTGTTAAAGTAGTTGAAAATTAAACGACCATCTGGTGTCCACAGGTACTCTAGGACTAGAGTCTTGGGGCATCAGGGAATTAAGGGGCTTATTTTATTTTTTTTCTTTTAAAAATAGTTAATGTACTCACATGTTTCAAAATCAAAAAGTACAAAAGGATATCCACTGAAAAGTTTCTCTCCCACTCCCATCCCATGGCTACCAGATTCGTGATTTCTTGTGTGTTCCTGCAGAGATATTTCAGGATATTCATAAGTTGGTTCCAGGCTTATTTCACCTCATAGGTGCTAGCAAGAAATTGTGCTTTAGGTCATTGGTTTCGGGCTAATCTGAGCCCATCCCCTTCCCACAGCCCTTTCTAGAAAAAGAAAGTCCTTTGCAGTTTGGTTGCACAGCTGGAGAGGTAAGGAGCAGGGAAGAGAGCCACAAATTCCCCCTTAGCATGTAAGTCCGCTCTGTGGTGGTGTCGCCCTTGCCAGGCAGGGAAGATGGAGCAGGTGCACTGTACTGAGAGCCTCCTTCCCCTGGCTCTTCCTTTCCCTTCTGTGCTCCAGTTCCTTCCATTTGGAGGATGTCCTGACTACGATTGGGGAGAAGGTGTGCCTGGAGGTGAGCAGCTGCCTCTCGCTGTGTGGGTCCTCTCCCTTCTCTGTGGACAAGGAAACTGCTCTTAAGGGCCAGATCCTGGCTGTGGCTAGTCCTGACGACCCCATTCGCAGAATCATGGGTATGTGTGGGGAAAGGCATGCACCAGGGGACTTGGGGGACAGGCTCCTTTGAAGAAATCTGAGTGGGTTTTATGGGATTATGAGTGTCACTGGTAAGGATGGAGTGTGACTCATCACCACAGTGTGATCAGGGTGACTTAAAAGATGGCAAGTGACTGGACAGCCATCATTTCTGGAGGATTTGGACTTTGGAATCACAGAGTATGGTTCAGATATCTCCTCCAGCACTTCCTGTATGGCATGGAAGATAACTTGATATTTGAATTTCTACATCTTTAAAAAGGAGATCATGGGCTGGAGCTATGGCTTGGTGGTTACGGTGCTTGCCTGGCATGTGCGACTATGCGAGTTCAAACCACAGCACTATATACACAACAAAGTGTCCGGAATGAAAGTCACATGAAAAACTAAATAAAAATCGCTTCTCTCTTTCTCTCTCTCTGTCTCCTCTTTCTTTAAAAAAAAAAAAAAAAAAAAGGAGATCATTCCAACCACCTGCCCAGGTTGCTGGGAGGACCACCTGTGGTAAGGTAGATATATCAGGTACTTACAGTCACACCTGGCAGCACATAATAGGTACTCAGTAAATAGTGCTATTATTAAAATAGCTGAAAAATGAAACATTGATTGAAAACTTCAAAATAAAAATACTATTAAAATATTATTAAATATTATCCAGGTGGGGGCTGGAGTGATGGCTCAGCAGTTATAGCACTTGCCTAGCATGTGTGAGTACGTGAGTTCAAACCCCAGCACCACGTACACAACGAAGTCTTGGAGCAACAAAAGCCATGTGAGGAACTAAATAAAATTGATTCTCTCTTTTAAAAAAGAAATATTATCCAGGTGTAGTGGTGTGTACCTATAGACCCAACTACTCAGAAGGCTGAGACAGGAAGATGATTTGAGCCCAGGAATTCAAGACTAGCCTGGGCAACATAGTGAGACCATGTCTCAAAACAAAATAGCATAAGGGATAGGGATATGGCTTGGTGGTGCTTGCTGAGCACGCAGGAAGCCCAGGGTTCAGTCCCCAGCACTGAAAAACAACAAAAAACACATCAGTATTAGCTGTTTTCATCATCATAGCAGTGGCATTGTGAAGAATTCTGTATTTAGCTAAATCGTTTTACAATATACATGTATGAAAACATGTGGTACGCTATAAATATATACAGCTTGTCAATTGTATATATATACATTTTTGGTACCAGAGTTTGAACCCAGAGTACTTAATCCCTAGTGCTTTTGTTTGTTTTTTATTTTGAGATAGGGTCTTGCTAAGTTGCTGAAGCTGACTTTGAATTTGTGATCATCCTACCTCAGTCTCCTGAGCCACTGGGATTACAGGTGTGTGCCACCACTCCTAGCTCAATTATTTCTTCTTCCTCCTCCTCCTCCTCCTCCTCCTTCTTGCAGTGAGAGAGAAAGAAAGAATCAATAGAGAATCAATTTTATTTAGCTTTTCATGTGGCCTTCGCTACTCTGACACGTCATTGTATATATGGTGCTAGAGTACAAACCTGTGTCCTTGCGCATGCCAGGCAAGCACTGTAAACATTGAGCCACCGCTCCAGCCCCATTAATTATATCTTTTTTTTTTTTGAGAATCAGTTATTTTTTTTTTAATTGAGTTTTTCACATGGCTTTCATTGCTTTGAATACTTAGTTGTGTACATGGGTGCAGGGGTTTGAACCCGTGTACTCTTGTGTGCTGGGCAAGTGCTATAACCGCCAAGCCACCACTCCAGCCCTCAATTATATCTTAATAAAGCTGAGTAGAGAAAAATTCCATTCTTTGTTTGGTCAAGGAATACAGTGTTTAACATTTAAAATTGAAATTGAGTTTATTTTGAAGCCCTTCCTCAAATTCTTTGAAAACAAGTATTAAATAAATAAGGAAAAATTAGCAGGCTTCAGATGGAATCCTAATGATCTGTGGTTGTATTTCAAATTGGAGTAAAAGACTGGACCAGTGACATGGGACTGCTTAAAAAACTATGACTTTTTAGCTAGGCACAGTGGCACATGCCGATAATCCCAGCAGCTCAGAAGGCTGTGGCAGGAGAACCTCAAGTTTGAGGCCAGCCTCAGTAACTTAGACCCTGTCTCAAAATAAAAAGAGATGGGTGTGGCTCCATGGTTAAGCACCCCTGGCTTCAATGTCTGGTACAAAAAATAAATAAATAAAAGCATCAACCTAAATTATTCTTCTAGGTAGGACAGATTTACAAATGACCATGACTTCTATGACCTTCCGCTGCCCGCACCAAAGAGGGAAGTTCATAGTCCTTTCATGAGTCAGTGGTGCCAGAATCCTCATCTTTGTCTTCTTCTCTCCTCCTTCTCCCTTTTCTGTATTTGGGATTGAACTCAGAGCTTTGCACGTGCTAGACAAGCTATTTACCACTGAACTACATCCCCAGTGATGATTTTTTTTTTTTTTTTTTAATTTCAAGACAGGGTCTTGCTAAATTGCCCAGACTGGCCTCAAAGTTGTGATCTTCCTGCTTCAGCTTCCTGCAGTAGGTAGGATTGCAGGCATGTGCTGTCTCACTTGACTCTTGTCCTTTGTCATATTTTTAATTCCTGCTTCATTTTTCCTTTATGTGTGATCTTCAGCAGTGGCTGAGGTTGGTTTCAGTGTTTGATCCTCTCAGAGAAGAATGTGTCCACTATGTTTTCTGTTTACTCATCCATATATGTGTTCTTGCATTGCAAATGTCTCTTGAGCTGCTTCTGGGGGCCAGTTCTCATGCCAGGTCCTCTGCTGGGTGCTAAGGAGAGAATGATAAACAAGGTAATTGTAGTTGCTCTCTTTGTGAAGCCATCCCTCTGCAGGGGGAAAGAAAACGTTGCCTGTGGATGAATGCTCAAAAGTACAAGGTGCTGAGTGTCTGATCTAGGGGATTAATAGAGAAGACTTCCCCAAAGAGGTGGTTGGTAAGCTAAGAACTGAAGCACAATCAGAACTTTGTAAGGTCGCCCTCAATGAGAAACAAGTAATCTTTTTCTTTTCCATGACAGAATCCCGAATCCTGACCTTCTTGGAAACCTACCTTGCCTCAGGTCATCAGAAGCCATTGCCCACAGTGCCCGGGGGACTGGGTCCAGTTCAGAAAGAGCTGGAGGAAGTTGCTGTTAAATTCATCCGCCTGGTCAACTATAACAAGATGGTGTTCTGTCCCTACTATGATGCGATCCTCAGTAAGATCCTCCACAGATCCTAATGTGTGCACCTTCCAGCAGCAGTATTAGCATTCGCCTCCGAACACCTATTCTCAACTACACCGTTGCTTTGGAAAATGGCTATGTAGTACATTTCTATTTAACAGCACTGATTCCAAAGGAAAGAATGTTGTGTATCACTGTTAAAAAGACTTGTTGAAGAATGCACTGAATTCTATTTTGAAAGATTGTATTTATGAGTGCAAGTTTACAAATCAAAGAAACTTTTTGTTATCTTGAGTTTTACAGCCAGCATTTAAGCAGTTGGCAGTCTGCCTCCACTCCTATTCCACTGTGGTTGTAGTAGCCATGTCCTCCCTGGGAGACTAGGACCTCTCTCTTCTTTGATCTGGGTAGTTCTTTAATCAGGTGCCCCATGCTGACAGCCACTACACTAGGAGGGGAAGAGACCAAGCCACGACTTTAACTTCTTGCCCCTCCCTCCAGGTGTTGTGTGACGGAAGGGCTCTGTGTAGTCCTGCTGCTTTTCATTCACCTCCATTTACTGCTTCAACCGTGTCTGGCCTACCAGGGATCCAGAACTCTTGTCCTAGAGTAGCTGTTTGATTTTAAAAATGCTTGTTCTGAAGCAGGAGGAGGCTGAGGCAGTAGGATCGTTTGGGCCCAGGAGTTCAGGGCCAACCTGGGCAACACACAAAGATTCTGTCTAAGAAGTTTGTTGTTTTCTACAGAATTACTTCTAAGCCTAAATGATAGCAGTTAAGGCTTAGGGGATCTAAAGGAAATGCTTTTACTTTTAACCTTGAAAGTTAAGGAGGAAATTTTAAAGATATATGTATGTGTGTATATATATATATATATATATATATATATATATATATATATATATATACATACACACACACACACACACAGAATCTGTTCTGCTTTTGTGCATGTGTGTATATATATATATGTAGATATAGATATAGATATCTTTATATATGTATATATAATTTAGCATAATATGAAAGAAGAAATGTCTGGGGGTTTTATTGAAAAATTCACCCTAGTACAATACACAGATGTGTTGATTACATTAGAATTCTGAAATTAAATTTAAGTATTCTTCGGTATTTAAGTAGTAATTTTCAAGGAACTTCATTGACCAGAATTCCTGACATACCCTGTGACTGTGAGAGCAATTTGGGTTTCACAGTTGATCTGTTCTGTTAAAAAAAAAATAAAATGTGTACATTTGTGTATATGTATTTTAGAAAGGACATTATATTAGAAGCAGAGCCATGAAGTTGTTGGAGTGATCTCCAACTGCTAGAAGCAGGAGGGTTAAAATATTGCAAGGAATTCCTTTATTAGCCCTGATGGGTGTGGGGGACAAGGCAGACGTGCATGAGAAGCTTCACTCTGCACTGTCTGGCGACACCAGACCTGAGAAGAGTGAATGGTCAGCCATGCACAGTGCTGCTCACTGTAATCCCAGCCACTTGGGAGGCTGAGGCAGGAGGATCACAAGTTCCTCGCCAACCTGGGCAATTTAGGAAGACCTTGTTGCAAAATAAAATTTAAAAAGGGCTGGAGGTGAAGCTCAGTGGTAGAGTGCCCCTGGGTTCGATTCCCAGTGTCATAAAATATGTTGGGAATGTGATTTCTTCTACTTCATACTACAGACTGCTCTAATGCTGCTTTTCACTTTAGTAAAAATATTTTGCATTATGTAATCAGAAAGTTTTTAAAGTTTAGACTCAAGGACAAATTTTCCTTGGTTGGGTTAGAGAGATAAAAGTTAGTAAGAGTCATTCAGAATGGCTCGGTGTAGCTCAGTAGTAGAGAGTATCTGCTTATTAGCATGTGCAAGGTTTAGGTTCTATCCCCAATATCTGACTCCCCAAAAAAGAAAAAAAAAAAACATTGAGAAATAGCATATGTGGGTGCAGTGGTGCATGCCCTGTAATCCCCGTAGATGGAGAGGCTGATGCAGCAGGATTACAAGTTCAAAGCCAGCCTCAGCAAAAAAGGAAAAAAAGAACAGCATATAAAGACGTTTGAAAGTGAAGGTAGAAGGAACTTGGAGCCATTTCAGGAAGACCCTAGGAAAGCCAGGAGCCAGTCCTGAGCAACCAGGGGCAAAGGTCACATTTTACTGAAGGCATTTGTTTTCTGTGGTCCTACTGTTTGAGGAAACAAGGAAACATGTTGATTTTGGTTTCTGAAGGAAGACTTAAAGATGCAGTTTGGCCTGAAAGTGTAGGTATTTCAATGAAACTAATCAGCAGGAGGAGAGCAGGTACCTGTGAAAAAAACATCAGACCGAGTAATGTCAGAATCTGTTCTGCTTTTGGTAATTTTGAGATTGCTGATGGTCCCAGGGTTTATACAGAGGACTTGGATCTGGCTGTGGGAGCTTAGGTAGAAATTATATGTAAGCAGATAGATACAGAAGCATTACTTCTGATCTATAATGATAAAGCGAATTTTTAAAAAGCCAGATGTATCTTTGGGTCTCAGGCAGAACAACATGGGGTCACTATAAATAGGCCAACTGGCCACTTTAAAAGAAAAAAAAGCCCTTCTTTTGTAGTAAGTTCAGTGTGGTCCCTTCTGCAGTCACTCCTCGGAGGCAGAGGTGGCCCCTTGGCAGCTGCGCATGTTGGTGTGGGAGTTGGGTGTCTGGGCTGCACCAGGGCAGTGCTCTTTGCCTGCTTCAGCTGCAGAGTGCTTGGGGGCTCCTGCTGCCCTCAGAGGATGAGAGGGGCTGCCTGCAGCTGCACAGGGTGACTCACCTCTTCCTACAGCGTTCTTGTAAATCTCTCAAACTCTTCTTCCATAACAGTTCAGTCTTATCTTTTTTCCGTCGTGGGTTCCTGTATCGACGGTCAAGCTCAGAAGTTGGAAATCTTGATGCCCATATAGCAAGGAGCCTCACAGTGAGCACCCTGCTTCCGTCCCCTAGTAGAGTTCCGCAACCAGCAGACACCAAGGATGAAGGGAGTGAAGTCAGAGTCGCAGTATTCATATTGAAGCGTTTGCTTGTTGCGCTGTGAAGATAAGGGAGCTGATTTTCTTCCTGGGATCTCATAGACTTTTCACGAGGGCCAGGAAAATCCATTCAGTTCGCTTAGTCCCTCAGGAAACACATCTACTTGTACCTCCCTGCGCGGCCCTCCCTCCAAGACAGACATTCTTTCCTGTAATCCTTCAAAAGCGAACGAATCGTTGCACTTCATGATTGGATTTGACTTGATTTTCTGCCTAACAGGTGTTGTGGAGAGAAGCATCTTTTCATGACATTGCTGTTTATTTGGATTATACTTCACCACATGTGGATAATAGTGAAAACCTTGAGAGCGAGGTCTGCATCTCCAAGCCTCCTGGATTTCATGGTTATGAGTGAATGGATGAATGAGTGTCTGGAGCAGCAACTGCCGCTTTGTTGACTCTCTGTCAAGCAGATGGATTCTTAGTCTAGGTGTTTTTAAAAATCTCATTCCTTTTAAAGCAAGCTGCAAAATGGGATCATTTATGAAACTGTATAACACAACTACAAAAGAACCACGCTGATGCTGTGTCTGACTAATTAAATGCTGTAGGTAGACATGTAAGCATTCTTTTCTCCAGGAAGAAAATTGTTAATAACTTTGGCTTACTGTGCGTGTTCTATGTACTCGCGGTCCGACGGTCCTGGATGAGCTCCTCAGCGCTGCTGCGTGGAGGTGCCTTTCATTCCTTCAAAGCCTCAGGGCTCCTGGGAATGGAAGCTTTTCTGAGGGACCAGGTATTTGCTGCCTGTTTTCCAGTGACCTTTTGGCCATCCGTAATTTATGTGTAACATCTGTGTTTAATTTAAAGACAGGGTGGTAGAGGGGAAAGCCTGGGATCTCTACTCCTGTGTACTAGCTGTGGCAAATCGGGGCCCCTTTCCCACACCTAGAAAATGAAAGGACTAATTTTGATCTTCAGGCTCCCTCCCGGTTCTAACATTCTGAGATGGTAGGATTGTGCACAAAGCTTCGTGTAGAAGACCCTGGTTGAGTCTCCTCTCTTTTATCGTCCTCTTACTGATGGTGTAATACTTAGGGCCAGTCGTGCTCCTTTGGGACTCAGTGTTTTCATCTGTAAAATGGGAGTGCTACTGATGCTGCTGTGGTAAGGACTAAATTAGATAATGGTTATTAGAATGTTTTGCACATGAAAAGGGCTAAAAATTGCTTTTCTGTTTTTAGAAATTTAAGAAACAGAAACCTCTCCCTGTAGGTCTACATCTGCTGTCGTAATAGATTCAGCGATTCCTGTCCCTTCCCTTCCGTGGGGCAGGAGTTTGTAGGCCTCCAGGGAAAGTTTTCTTCCTATCCTGTCCCAGCACTGGAGCTGCAAGTCTTATTTTTATTTACCTCCTGACATTCACCCTCACCCCAATGATTTCCCGTCTCAACTCGGATATTCTTTGAACTAAATGAATGCATGAATGAACAAATGGATGGATGAATGAATGGTGATGGGTGGGCTCTGAAACTCGTATTTAAAAACAATCTAAATAAATAACTACAAACAACACTTGTGATTGAGTGTTTGTATTGGGTTTTGTGTTACATAATTCAGTGGTCAACCTTTTTATTTATAGTATTCAAAGCAACTTGTTTAGCATCTTTAAACTCAATAAGCTCAAAGTCCTGTACTTATCAACCTATCAAAGTTCACTGGTACTTCTGGAAATTACCAAAGTCCTAGAAAATAAGTGTCATTATACGAAACACAGAAATTACTTAGAACTGTCCCTAAGGTTGGTGTTGTTCATAATTCACTTAAATGTATTACTTCCTAAACCTAAGATCCAAGGCTAGGCTGTGGGCCTGGTTTGATGGAATGTCACTTAAATTTGAAATCAGATGTGTCTGGTGTTAATACTAGTCAAATTTTACTTCCCTTAATCCTAAACTTTTTTTTTTTTTTTTAAGAAAGAGGGGATAGTGTGCAAGAAAGAGAGAAGCAATTTTTATTTAGATTTTCAAGAGACCTTCATTCCTCAGACACTTGGTTGTATACATGGTGCTGGAGTTTGAACTCGCATACTCACACGTGCCAGGCAAGCGGCGTAACTGCCAAGCCACCTCTCCAGCCCCATAATCCTAAACATTTTAAAGTTTGTTTTATCTGAATTAAATGTTAACTTTTTTTTTTTTTTTTTAATACTGGTGATTTACCCAGGGGCACTTTACCACTGAACTACCTCCCTAACCCTTTTGTTTTTTATTTTGAGGCAGAGTCTCACTAAGTTGCTGAGGCTGGCCTCAAACTTGTGGTCATCCTGTCTCAGCCTCCTGAGTGGCTGAGATTACATGTGTGTGCCACCATGCCCAGCAGTATTGAGAATTTACAGGCTGCAGTGGTGTGGACAAGGAAATGTTGGAGCAATGAAGGCCACATGAAAAACTGAATAAAATTGACTCTCCCTCCTCGCCTCTGTCTCTTGAAAAAATAATATATATATAATCTTCTAAATGAACTTCTGATTGAAAAAAATGAGTAAGGCATGGGGTGCGTGCCTGTAATCCCAGAGACTTGGGTGGCTGAGGCAAAAGGATCACAAGTTTGAGGCCAGCCTCAGCAATTTAGTGAGGCCAGAAATTTAGTG
The DNA here is from genome assembly GCA_004027875.1 of Aplodontia rufa. Classification (NCBI taxonomy): domain Eukaryota; kingdom Metazoa; phylum Chordata; class Mammalia; order Rodentia; family Aplodontiidae; genus Aplodontia; species Aplodontia rufa. Next base: position 18,282 of record PVKS010001239.1, read on the forward strand.
AGACCCTGTCTCCAAAGGACAAGGGATGTGGCTCAGTTGTTAAGAACCCTGGGTTCGATTCCTGGTACCAGATAATCAAAATAAACGTTGAAATTGAAGTAACACTCCACCCACATCTTCCTCAAAGTTGCCTCCGCTTTTTAAAGCAGTGTCATCCATCTGCTCAGAGTGGAGCTTTGATCAGCACTCATACAGGGAAGAAGCTTTTTAGTTAAGGACTGAATTGTTTTTCTTGACTTTTGCTTGTTTTTGAGATGTGGCCTTCCTGTGTTGCCCACACTAGCCTGGCACTCCTGGACTCAAAAATCTTCCTGCCTCTACCTCCCAAGTAGCTGGGACTATACGCATGTGCCACTGTGCCCAACTTTCCTCTTGACTTGTGTTCCCCAAGCTTGGGAAGCTGACATTTCTGTTGAATATTTAAGATTTCACGTAAATCAGTTAACATGGTACCTGAATTTTGTTACTTGATATGACTGATCTTTTAAGACTTCAGTTTTTATTAAATAAAACATAAGTTCACCTGCTTTGTGCTGCAGACAAGGAAGAATTACCATTTCAGTGAAGTCTGCTTTGGGAATGGAAATGTAAAACAAACTCAGAGGTTAAGGTGCTTCCCTGGCGTGCACACGACACAGGTTCCAACCCCGGTACACGGTGAAGTGTGGGAGCAATGAAAGCCACGTGAAGAACTAAACAAAATTCTCTTCCACTATCCCTCTCTCTCCTAAAACAAAAAAGAAAACCCTAAACAATTTGTGAACATGATAATTATACTTTACTATAACTGTGTAAATGAGCTCTTCATATTTTTTTTAAAGAGAAGAACTGAGAGAGAACTTTTACTGAGTTTTTCACAAGGCTTTCGTTGCTCTGACACTTAGTTGTGTACCTGGGTGCTGGGGTTTGAACCTGTGTACTTGCTCATGCCAGACAAGCACCATAACCACCGAGCCACCGCTCCAGTCCCTCTTCTTGTTTTCTATCGGTGCATTATACTTGTATGTTATGGTGGGATTTGTTGTTACATATTTGTACATGCTCAGAATCTAACAATATAATTTGGCCAATATCAACCCCAGTGTTTCCCTTTATCCTCCTTTTCTCCCTTCCCCTAGTCCCTTTCCTCCACTCATCTCCCTTCAGTTTTCACAAGATCCCCTCCCCACCTTTCTTTTCCTTTTTCCTCTTGAGCCACATGAGAGAAAACATACAACTCTTGACCTTGTAAGTTTGGCTTATTTTGCTTAATATGATGAAGTCAAGTTCCACCCATTTTCCTGTGATTGGCATAATTTCATTTTTGTTTATGGCTACATAGAGCTCCTTTGTATATACACACCTCATTTTCTTTATTCGTCTGTCGCTGCACACCTAGGCTGGTTCCATAGTTTGGCTGTTGTGAGTTGTGCTGCTGTGGGCGTGCTCTAGCAAGATGACTTTAATTCTTTAGGATAAACACTGAGGAACGGTATGACTGGGTCATAGGGTAGCTCCAGGCCTAGTCTTTTGAGGCACCCCCAGACTGCTTTCCACAGTGGCTGTGCTAGTTTACAGTCCCACCAACAGTAGAAGTGTTCTCTGCACATCCTCTCCAGCATTTGTCATTGTTCATATCCTGAGTGAGGCGAATCTCAGTGTAGTTTTGAATTTCCCTAATTGCTAATGATGTTGAACATTTTTTCCTTCATATACTTGTTGGCCGATTGTTTTTGTTTTTGAGTAGATTCTGGTTAATTCATTTGCCTATTTACTGCTTCGGTTTTCTTTTGGTATTAAAATTTTTTTGAGTTCTTTATGTATTCTGGTTATCCTTTGTCAGAAAAGATTTTCTCCCATTCTGTAGGTTTTCTCCTACATTCCTATCCCATTTGTTCACTCTTGGCATCATTTCCTGAGCTTCCGGGGTCTTTTTGAGAAAGTCTGTCTGTGCTTACGTGCCGGAGGGTTGATTCTGTGTTTTGTACTAGGAGTTGCATAACTTCTGGTTTAGTTCTTCGATGCATTCTGAGTTGACTTCTAAGCAGGGTGGAAGAAAGGGGTCGAGTCTCATTCTTCCACTTGTGGATAACTGGTTTTCCCAGCACCATTTGTTAAAACTGCAATCTTTTTGCCAACATAAATGAATTCTCAGCATTTACATATTAGCTGTGGACCAACAGAGGGTTAAAAAATTACCAAATAAATTTATAATTATCAGACAAGGTCAGTGTGCTGTCAAAAGTGATAATTTTCATTCTTTTTCAATTTTGTTGAGTTTTACATTTACTAGTAGGGAGCATCTGTAACTGATTTTTTACTGTGCTAGGTATGGCAACGTAGATACAACATCTTGTTTGAAGTTTTAGTACTTAATGCCAGAGTTTAAAGCTGATTTTTAAATATGAGTATTTAATCACATCTGAATTCGAATTCTAAATTGTCTAAATTGTCCTCAGTATATAAATTTCTTTGATGCCATACTACTTTCCCCTCTTCTGTTTTGTTTCCATCCCAACATTTTTTAGGTTTCACTCTGAATCACAATACTTTAGGTTCAACTAGCTTTTTTTTTTTTTTTTTTTTTTTAAAGAGAGGGACAGTGAGATAGAGAATCAATTTTATTTTTAGTTTTTCATGTGGCTTTCACTGCTCCGACACTTTGTTGCATACGTGGTGCTGGGGTTCAAAACTTGGGTCCTCAGACATGCCTGTCTAGCGCCGTAACCACTGAGCCACTGCTTTGGCCCTTCTACGTTTTTGGTGGTGTAATTTTTCCAGAAATGAGTTAAGAGGAGATAGTGTTACTACCAAAAAACAAAACTTAACTTCTTTGGACTTAATCTGTATGACAAATTTTTCTTTTTTCCTATTTTGCTCACTGTAATTATAATTTGATTTATTGGATATAATTTTCTTGAATGTATTTAGCTCATTATACTGACCGAATAAGTGGGTACAGGAATTCCCACACTTTAAGTTTTTTTGTTTTGTTTTTTGTTTTATAAAGAGACGGACAGTGAGAGAAAGAACCAATTTTTTTAGTTTTTCATGTGGCTTTCATTGCTCTGAGACTTCGTTGTGTATGTGGTGCTGGGGTTCAAACTCAGGTCCTTGTGCATGCCAGGCAAGTGCCGTAACTGCTGAGCCACCCGCCCTAGCCCTCTGCCCCAGATTTAACATTAATATTCATATATGAGGATTATGAAATGTTTAATGTGGTATTTAAAAATGTTTTCAAAGCCAGGCACAGGGGCGCATGCCTGCAATCTCAGTGACTCAGGAGGCTGAGGCAGAAGGATCACAAGTTTGAGGCCATCCTCAGCAAATTAGCAAGGCCCTCAGCAACTTCATGAGACCCTGTCTCAAAATAAAAATAAATAAAAAGGACTAGAGAAGAGTCTCAGTGGTAAAATGTCTCTGGGTTCAATCCCCAGTACCAAAAAAGTTTTCACGGTCCAGGAACAAGTGGCATACATCCATAATTGCAGCTACTTGGGAGGCTAAGGCAGGAGAAGTTTGAGGCCATCACTTTCATAAGACTCTCCAAATAAAAAAGGGATGGGGTGGGAGCTGGATCGATGTCTCAGCAGTTGGGGTGCTTGCCTGGCATGTGCAAATATGCGGGTTCGTACCCCAGCACCATGTACACAATGAAGTGTCAGAGCAACAAAAGCCATGTGAAAAACTCAATAAATATTGTCTGTCTCTCTCACTGTTCCTCAATAAAAAAAGAAAAAAGAAAAAAAAGGGATAGGGATTTAGCTCTGGGGTAGAGAACACTTGCCTAAGCATGCACTAGGCCCAGTGTTTGATTGCCAGTACCAAAAAAGAGAATAACAAAAAAGAAAAAAGAAAAAAAAAAGCTTTTGGAAATGACATGAGATTGTGTACATTTACTAAGTTCAAGATGACTTTTTCTTGTGTTCTTGCCATTGACAGCCTCACTAAGTTGCTGAGGGTGGCTTTGAACTTGTGATCCTCCTGCCTCAGTCTTTGGAGCTGCTGAGATCACAGGCATGCACCACCACACCCAGTGCTATTTACTTTGGACAGTCTTGCTCAGTTGCTAAAGTTGGCTTTGAACTTGCAGTCCTCCTGCCTCAGCCCCCCAAGTTGCTGGGCTTATGGGCACATACCACCATGCCCGGTGCCATTTATTTTTTTTATTTGTTCATCACAGTCTTACACATTGGAGGGAATCGCTGTTACGTAATCACACATACATGGATATTGACAAAGTAAGTTAAGGCTGATTCTAGTCCAGGATCTCCCCTTTGTCCACTCTCCGCTCTCATGTCTCCTCTGCATTACCCCCATGTTATAAAAATAAGCATATGCATGTGTATGTATTTTGAGATTTCTGAGTTTCTCTGCCTGCCTGTGTATAGTTGGGCTTCTCATAGGAGTTGAGAGTACCCACCTGCATTGATAACCCCTCTTATCCTTCCCTTCTCCCACCTTCATAGTTATGGTTCTCCCTGCTTATGTGAAATTTCACCTACGTTGAGATTAAGTTTAGCTAACTTTCATCCTGTCTTAGATTTTACTCTACCTTCCACATTTGAGAGCAAACATTTGGCCCTTAAGTCTCTGAGTTTGGGATACTTTACTCAGAGTAATTTTTTCCATCTCCATCCATTTGGCTGCGAATGCCAAATCATTCTGATAGCAGAGAAGAACTCCATTGTGTATATATACACAACGTGGTGAATAAGTACCACAGTTTTTGAATCCAGTCATCCAGCGAGGGGCATCTGGTTGATTCCATAGTTTAGCTACTGTAAATTGAGCTGCTATGAACATTGATGTAGCTGTGTCTCTGTAGTGTGCTGATTCTAGCTGTTTTGGGAAAATACCCAGGAGAGGGATAGCTGGGTCATAAGGTGGTTCCAACCCTAGTTTTTTGAGGAGTTTCCACACCGCTTTCCAGAGTGGCTGTGAAAGTTTGCAGTTCCACCAGCAGTGTGACAGTGTTCCTCTCTTCCCACAACCCCTCCAGCTTCTATTATTATTTGTATTCATTTTTGCCGCTCTGACTGGAGTGAGGTGGAATCTTAGTGAAGTTTTGATTTGCATTTCTCCAATTGCTAGTGATGTAGAGCATTTTCTCATATATTTGTTGGGGGCCATTTATTTTAAATTGTATTGGCTGACTGGGCATGGTGGTGTAGGTCTGTTATCCCAGTGACTCTGGAGGTTGAGGCAGGAGGGTCTCAAGTTCAAGGCCAGTTGAGTCAACAGTGAGGCATTGTCTCAAAACATAAAGAATAAAAAGGGCTCAGAATGTACTTCAGTGGTAGAGCACATGGGTCAATCCCTGCTGCACCCCCTGCCCCTGAAAATTGGCTGAATAGTGTACAATATAAGTAGCTTTCGTAAAAAAAATCTGAATGAAAAAGTAGAAAAGAGACATGATGTTTCTGAGATCCTTTATTTTCTAAAGGACTGTTTTAAAATTTTAAACTACAAAACAGACTCCATACATTCTGCCATAAATAAAAACAAACAAAAAGGCAGGACTCTACATAAGCAAACTGAGAACAACTGTTTTTCAGAAAATGTGATAAAACGCTTTACAATCATAAGCCATCCAGTTTTTAAAATAAAACTGTGGAAAACAAATCTTCAAGCGGCACGTACAAGACACCCTTGAAGAGGGAACAAAATGTGGTTCTGCCATTTTGTACTGTTCTCACGTTTTTGAAAACGTAATCTTGCTTACAGCATAGGTCTGTTCCAAATCCTAAAATTCACACAGGTTTGTTTTTCTTCCTCAAGAACCATGAGAGAGGCACCAATGACAATACAACTTTGTTTCCAAGAACCTTGCAACAAAGTATTGTCTCTTTTAAACATATGACTTAAGAGGCAAAGGGGAATCCTGGGTAAGAGTTTTCTTAGAGCAGGTTTTGAGCCTGCTTCATCGAATTCGCTTCTGCTGCCGTGCTCTGTAAATGTCGTGGACAGGGGGGACAACAGCTCCCTTTTCTTCATCTTCATCTGAATCCTCGTTGGGCCTTTTGACAGCCTTGGTGAGTACCGCGTTGCTTTCCACCGGGCCGTTGCCTTCCACAGCCAGCTCGGGGGCTCCGCCAGTAATGAGCCGCACAGCTTCTTCCACAGCTACAGACAGCAAAGGGGACCGTTGGACAACGTTTAAAATTTCGCTACTATGAAAGAATAGGAGTGTTTTGCATTGCATACTTATTAGCTCATTTCATAGCCTATTAGCAAAGCCAGGTAGGACTGCTGATCCTAAACTAAGGGAAAGACAAAATTGGCTATTAAAACGAATAATTATTTTCACAAGCCAGAGGGGACAGTGCATGTTTATCTACTGGCTTTCATGACTTTTACTCAGTGGAAGCAGAATCTGAACATGCCTCTCTGTTGTTAGAAGGTTCCGCTCATTCCTGGGTTTCATGCAGGTTGGCTAGCTGGTGGGAGACTTCAGTGGAAAGCAATAGTCATCTCTCCTGCCTGGGAGGCCATACTGTGAATTATACACTGAAAATGGAGCTTTGATTACTCACTATTTGGTATCTTGCATCTTCGAAAAATTTCCATCAATTCATCCACTTGTACAAAAGGACCCTATTTTGACACATAAATTTTAATTTCCAGTTACTGGATAAGTTAACATAGCCATACGTTAGCTCTCTCATCTATAAGCTACACACAATTAATATAACCCACAGAGCCAGGATATACCATGAAAACTGGACGAACCTGGAAACAGATAGGAGGAGGGAGAAGTTTCATCAAAACGACAGCTGCAGGGGGCACTGGAAAGACTCCTCCAGGGACAGGGTGTAGGCCTGGAGCTGCAAGAGAAGGCAGACATGAACAAGTGGGCCAGAAGAGCTTCACTACAGGTGAGAGTTAAAATTATGTGTACATAATGATTTTCTAGGTCTCTTGCTTTGTTCTGGACATTTTAAAATGCTGTCAGTGCTTTACCTGCTTGACCAACTCAAAAGGGTGAGGGAGGAAATGCATTCTCAACCCCATGGCCACTGGGAAGCAGAAAAGTGACAAGTGACTCTGTGTAAGGCAACTCAGGGATTGAACTAAAGTAAGTTTTTGTCAAGGACTATATCTGAGCTGTGCATGTCATTTGTTCATCAATCCTATTTAAAGGAAAAAAGTTATTTAATAGCATATTTAATCAGAAGGGCCTTGTTCAAAAAGCATCCAGAGGGGCTATTAGTAAGTATAAATAAACCCAAATAATATCATTAAAGTAAGTTTCTAGCTATTCAATTGATCTGTACCTAGCGCACTTCTGAAAACTCAGAATCACTGCCAAAATGGGTTACTGGAATTTGGACCACAGAGTTTTAGTTTTTGAAGCATTCTTTTGTTTTTCTGGTTCAAAGATTACTGGCAAGTCACTTGTCACAGTAACCCTAAGTCTAATAATTAACCTACAATGGAAAGGCCATGTTACTTCCCCCCACGCCTTGGATTTAAATCTGCAAACACACCGAGGCTTTAGTACTGGACTGAAGTCATGGCTTACGTGCTAAATGCCGTGGCTGAAATGGAATCATCTGCTGGGTGTCTGGTTTAGGGTATTCTGGTTTTCTATCCACTTCATCTTTCAGAACAGGCACTATAGAAGGAGCTACAACTGGGTCTGGAATTATAGCTGCCAGCTTAGCACGGGAGACATCCTGAAAATGCAGAACAGAAGAATCCTAAACCTGAAAAAGGGTCTTATAAATTGTGTAGTTCTACAATCTTGAGGACACAGTGAGACTAACTGGGTTAAACCACAGAAAGAATGGAGAGAGCTGCAAGAAGCTTAATGATGGCAAAGACTGCTCATAACAAAGGACAGCTCCTGGCTCTGAAGGCTTGATATTTATAACCTTACCCTGACCCCAGCTAAGGACCACTAGACTGTGTCACCACATAGGTGACACAGCTTTGTCAAGCTCTGTGGGAAAGGCTGTAATAACAGCAAATAGAGGGCAGAGAGATTCGGAGGAAAATTCAAGACTTTAGGTATTCTTTTCATGCCTCCCTTCCACTAGAATTGAATGTATCTGTCTGTTTCTTTAGGTGAAGAAACTTCCCAAATAAAGCAGAAACAGAAATACAGGATGGAAAATTCATATTCAACAAGTAGTTCTACTGGGAAACAGTAAAATCTTTACTTTCATTAACTTCCTTAATTTTCATTTATTTCATCTTTGCAAAGTTCAAATAGTCTCTTTCTAATAAAAGAGTCTTAAGATGTCATTGCCTTTCTTTAAGTAAATAGAAGCAGGAACTTCTTACTCCAGAGCAGTAATCCCCTGAATACTGAGAACGCCACGGTTGAGACTAGGTATCTGGGACTGGCACAGAGCTGGGGCCAAAATGTCTGAAGGTGAGTTTTTCTAAGTTTCAAACTGGTTCAGAGAGAGACTCAGGCACAAAGACGGCAGTGAGGAAAAGAATGATGGCCACAAACACCCTAATGCTGGCTGGCTTAAAGTGCCCAAGCAAGGACTCTGTGTGTTATCGTCCCTTTGAATTTCCACCTTGATCCTTGTTCAGATGGGACAGAAAGATCAAGAAATGATTGTTTTTTCAGCAAGGGCTACTTCTGTGGCTTCAAAAACATTAATCTTTCTTCTTGGCCTAAACAGGTTCAAGAAGCAGATTTGTTTTATTAATGGCTCAGTAGTCTACACAGAAGATGAGCTAATTCCCCTGAGGCCACTGAAGGAGTTGCTGTTTTAAGGCTACAAATCTCTCAGGAAACTTTGTGAATTTAATAAGTTGTGATGTTTCTTCATTATATCTTACAAAGTAGAACATGAACTACATTTGGTTTAAGATCTGTCAAAAAAAGTTCATCAATTTGATAAGAGAATTATTAGAAAAAAAAAGTAGTACCTAAGAGGACATTTAGAATTATTTTTCTCTTCCCTCCACACAGTTTTCCACTGGTTCATAGGATATAAGATGTAAGGCACTAATGATTTCCAGGTCAGAATGAAAGTGTTTGCTCAATCTCATTTTCATTTTCATTTTATTTAGCTACTTTTGATACTTGATGCTTCATAAACCAAGGAAAACCACTAAACCTTTTTCTTGCTTTTGTGCAAATCTGTTCTAAAACTAGATTAATTTACATTTCAAAATTTACTAATTTGGAATGATGATCATCCATAAATTCTTCTAAAACACTGGAAGAGTAAACACACTGTGGCTGTCTTGATCCTAAGTACATACCTTATAACCCAGTGCTTTCAGTTCACTTGCAGAGCAAGGATATAAATCCATGAACTTATATCTGTCTACCAGCAAAGCTGTTTCCTTGCCTTCGTACTCTTCTTTGAATGCTGTAAACCGTCTTTTTTCCACTTTGAGTATACTGGCTAGATCACCAATATTACTTTCAAAAGCTAGAAACCGGGCCCAGATTTCTCTATAAAGAAATAAATATGATCAACAATTAGTTATTCTGGATTTGGAGAAGGGAGTCCATTTACTAAAAAAAAAAATAATAAGATTTAATCTCTTTCCTTTTCTTCCTAAATTATAAAAAGCTCTTTTTTATTATAAAGATTTCCACACTATAGGAAAATGGAAAAGTATAATGAATACTGTATACCATTACCCAGATTTATTAGCTTAATATTTTGCCATATTTGATTATCTTATTTTTTAAAATTTTAAACAGAGAAGGACAGTGAGAGAGAGAGGCAGAGAGAATCAATTTTTATTGAGTTTTTCACATGGCTTTCGTTGCTCTGACACTTAGTTGTGTGCATGGGTGCTGGGGTTTGAACCCGTGTACTCGCGCATGCCGTAAGTGCCGAGCCACTGCTGCAGCCCTGATTATCTTATTTTTGCTTAAGCTTTTTTTTTTTTTTTTAAAGAAAGAGGGACAGTGAGGTGGAGAGAATCAATTTTATTTAGTTTTTCATGTGGCTTTTGTTGCTCTGACACTTTATCGTCGTACATGGTGCTAGAGTTTGAACCCACATCCTTAAAGCAGTTGAAAGTAAATTATAGATATAACACTACATCCTAAATACTTGAAAATTTAAGCCCTTTTTTGAGTTGTTATTTATTTAGCATACCTTCCTATTCTTTGATCAACAAGACAGACACTTATGTTAGGATAAACTCTAGGTAGAAGGGTTGGAAAAGGAACCTAGACAGATTTCTAATTTCTCCTGAATTTTGTTTAGTGGCATGAATTATAATACAGAATATGTATATGAATAAAATATATTCCAAAATCTAATATGCTTTTTATTTTTTCCCATGAATGTGGATCACTCAGGTAAAGCTGATGCCTCATCATTATTCTAACAGCCAAAATTAATGCTCTGCGATTACTCAAATGTTATAAGCACCAATGTAAGAAAGAATATATTGAGTGCCTGTGATATACCAGGTTCAGGGCTATCAGAAAAATCCTGATACTACTGTGATTCAGTAAGAAAGTGACGATTGCTGAGATTATAAAATATGCCCAGTGTCTACGTGGGCTGAGCTGGTAATTAAACCTAACACACCAAAGCCTTGCTGTTTCCACTGGCCCACTATACTATGCTGTTCCTTTGTTTGGCACAACTGACAACAGTCAAAACCACAAATTGGGGACATAATATGTAAAACAAACTTTCAGTATATAAGAACAGTCTGCTTTGGTATAAGGGAGAGAAAAACTTCAGGAATCCTCTCTTAACATGTTCATATCAATTTCTAGAGATATATTAAACTAGAAAGACATTATTTAATAATAAATTATGAAGGCATCTCAAAACAATTCTAATCATTATGTAAAAAATAATCATGTATGAAAATTTTACAGTTAGGTAAAAAGAACTTTGAGAGAAGTGAAATTTCTCCTGGAACGCCACTCAAGTAGACATTCACACGTCTTGAGGATTAAGGCTGCCCTTAGCACCTGACCACCCATTTCATAATGGCTTACCCAGACTTCTCCGGAGGAAGGCTCCCAGATGTTAAAACACGTTCAAACAAGACTCGGGTATTGTTGTCCTCTAGAATATTTAACAGATTTTAAATATTAAAAAAAAGTCAGTTTTATAATTTAACAATGTTACTTTCACAAGCATTATCTCAATCCTTTAAAAAAGATATATATACTAGTAATTGTTCTAAAAACTAAAGCAAAATAGTTTAAGATTAGTGAGGAATGTGGATTTCATTCAAAAAAATTCTTTGTCTATTAAAGCCCTACTATCTCACTGTTGCTTTTTTTTTTAAAGAGAGGGACAGAGAGAGAGAATTCACGGATTTGGTTTTCCCGTGGCTTTCACTGTCCTAACACTTCATCGCATGTGGAACGTATCTTACTTTTTTGAGGTTAAGGCTTTTTCCAGAGTATAGAGTCACTAAGCTGAAATTAAACACCATAGTTATACTATTTAGGATATTATGCTACCTTTCATATTATTCAGTAGGATAGGGTGCTATATTTTGAAATATTAAAATTATTGATATACTTGGGTATCTAATTCTATAATCATTTACATGTAATTGTATATTTCTTTTTTTTCTCTTTCTCTCACTTTTTTTTTTTTTTTTGCTGGTATGGTGATTGAACCAAGGGCCTCACACATGCCAGGCAAGTATATAATTCTTTCTTTCTTTTTTAGAGAGAGGGTCAACTTTATTTTTTCATCTGGGTTTTGTTTTTCTGACCGTTGTGTACCTGGTGCTGGGGTTTGAACCCGGGTCCTCACGCATGCCAGGCAAGCACTGTAACCACTGAGCCACCACTCCAGCCCTATGTTTCTTAAACCAACATTTACACAGTATTTTTTTTTTTTCTTTTTTGGTCAAGAAGTTGCATATTCTGGGACTGGAGTGGTGGCTCAGCAGTTACAGCACTTGTCTGGCATATGTGAGGATGTGGGTTTGAACCCCAGCACCAGGTACACAATGAAGTGTTGGAGCAACAAAAGTCACATGAAAAACTAAATAAAACTGATCCTCTCCTTCTTTCTGTCTTCTCTCTTAAAATTTTTTTAAAAAATCCACATCATTCTGCAGTTAAAAGGCATCTATTGTTATTAAATAAATATTAACTCCTAGTTGATAAGCCATAAATATTTCTTGGATGGCTGTCGAGTGCCTGGTTTTGATGTGATGTCAGAATTATAATACATTCAAGAAGGAAAAACCCAGCAACATAATTTCAGATGGTTTAATATTAAGTAACAATTATAGCCTCTAGAATTAACTTACCATTGAGGTGAGAGAGATAGTCAATATAGGCCAGGACATATTCTGGGATGTCGCCATATTTCTTTAGTCCCAGCTCAAAAATCTTAAAGGCAACAGATTTATCCTACAAGTAAAGACAGTCAAATATTAATTTCCATGAAATATCAAATAAAATACTCAGAAGAATATTAAAACCACAACACCTAAATATGACAAGGTACAAAAGAATTAAAATGGAAATTAAAACCATGTTAAATAAAAATTACTTAACTAGAAAAATCAGTCAATGGAGTTTAGGTTCAGAAACATGGGGTTTAAACTGGGTGTGGTGGCACCTGCCTGTAATCCCAGCAATTTGGGAGTCTGAGGCAAGAGGATTATAAGCTTGAGGCTACTCATAAAAGGGGGACTAGGGCTCAGTGGTAGGGTGCTTGCCTGGCTGGCATGAAGCTCTAGGGTTAAATCCCCAACCAACATCACATTTAAAAAAAAGAAAGAAAGAAAGAAAGAAAAAAAAGTTGTTTAAATATGAGTTTTAAAAGTTTTCTTTCTCTCTCTTCTTCCTTCCTTCCTTCCTTCCTTCCTTCCTTCCTTCCTTCCTTCCTTCCTTTCTTTCTTAATAAAAATAAATGGAATGGGGATGTAGCTCAGTGGTAAAATGCCCTGGGTTCAATCCCCATTATGAAAAAGAAAAAAAGCTGGACATGGTAGCACATGTCTGTAATTCCGGAAGCTTGGGAGGCTGAGGTAGGAGGATTACAAATTGAGAATCAGCCTCAGCAACTTAGCAGATCTTGCCTCAAAATAAAATAAAATAAAATAAAATAAATGGGCTGGGGATGTGGCTCAGTGGTTGAGTGCCCCCGGGTTCAATCCCTGGTAAAAAAAAAAAAAAAAAAAAAAAAAAAAAAAAAAAAAAAAAAAAAAAAAAAAAAAAGAAAAAAAAAAAAAAAAAAAAAAAAAAGAAAGAAAGAAAGAAAGAAAAAAAAAGAAATTTAGGATTTAAGGCCATGCATGGCAATGCTTGCCTATAGTCTCAGCTACCCAGGAAGATAGCTTGAACCTCAGAGTTCAAGGCAATACAGTGAGGTCTATCTTTTTAAAAGGAAATATGGGATTTAATAAGGTATAAAAGCATAAATTAGCAGGCAGTGGGGGATTTGGATAATGCTCCACATTATTTTACACAGGAACACTTGGACTTCCTTTATGAAATAAAGCAATTAAAGCATAATGACAGAAGCTAGAACTTTTAATTAATGTTTTCAGAGAAATATATATATATATATATATGTTTCAGTATTTACTTTACTGCAGTAATACTCCATGAGAGCTGCAGTAACATAGACATGGTGGCGGGTTCTGGTATCTTCTCTTGCTTTTTTAAATATCATTCTTCCAGATTTGATACCTTCTGCTCTCCTTGCAAATTTCATATATTGGATATATACCTATGCAAAAAAACAAAAATATTTGTTTTCTATAAATTAGGCAGAATGTGGTCTCTTTAGCCTCTATTACCAGCTCACCTAATTCCTATGCTAATGTTTCCTGTATAAAGAAAGCAATCTTGAATACCCAAGAAATCAGAAAGTACGATTATAGATAATGTACTATTTAAATCCATAAAGTATTATTTCTGGTATTAGGGATACATGCTAACTAATGTGCTTTTTAAAATTTGAGATATATCACAAAATTCACCATTTAAAGTATATAATCCTTGGCTGGAGTGGTGGCTCAGCAGTTATGTCATGTGCAGAAATGCAGGTTTGAACCCCAGCACCATGTACACAAGTAAGTGTTGGAACAACAAAAGCTACATGAAAAACTAAATAAAATTGATTCTCTTTTGCACATTCTCTCTCAAAAAGTATATAATCCAGTGGTTTTTAATATAACCACAAGGTTGTACAATCATGACCATATTACTTCTGAACTATGCAAATTAAATTTTTTTTTTTTTAAAGAGAGAAGGACAGTTGAGAGAGAGAGGCAGAAGAGAAAATCAATTTTTACTGAGTTTTTCACGTGGCTTTCATTGCTCAGACACTCATTTGTGTATGTGGGTACTGGGGTTTGAACTTGTGCACTCGTGCATGCTGGGCAAGCACCATAACTACTGAGCCACCACTCCAGCCCCGTAAATTAAAAATTTTTAGGGGGAATTCAATCCCCAGTACAACAGATAGATAGATAGATGATGGATAGATAGATATTTTGCCTGGGATGTAGATCAGTGGTGAGAACTTGCCGAGCATGTACAAGATCCTCGGTTCAATCCCCAGAACCAGAAAAAAATAAATTAAAGAAATATGCAAAGTTGGAGAGGTAATAAAGTAAAAAACTTGATGTTGTACAAATCTGTTTCTAAAATTAAGCAAATAAATATACATTTTAAGGAAAAATGTGAAAGTACTAGAAAAGACTCAATTAATTTTAATCTAGCAAAATCAGTGTTTGATTTAATGCAAGTATGTTTTATAATATATGTTTATCTTTGCATTTTCTTGGTTTTTTAGAAGGCTCACTGCTGTTTTCCAAAGATTATATAATAGAACTATATGAATTCCTCAAGGAAAGGAATTTTATATAATTTGTCATTATATGGTTGTGGTCTAGCATAAACACATGCCAGCAATTTTTGCTGGATGTATTTGCTGAGTGAGTTTTTAAAATGATGAATAAATATAAGCAAAAAGAGCAGCAAAACTCCACTATAAATAAAAGAAGCAGTGTGGTATAGTTCACAAAAGGCAGTGAGTGGAGAGCCATAGGTCTCTACCTTTCCCACCCACTGAAAGAATGCTATTGTCCTTCTACAGAACCTCAGGGCTTTGAAAATCACTACTATGCAGCATGATTCAGGATAAAGTGAGTTTCTGTCAAATTTCTTGCTAGAATGTTCATATCTCCTATCTCTATTTATTTAAAAAGAAATATTTAGCAACAATTATGTGGCATAAAGTGGCTACAAATGATCACAAGGAAAAAGAGAAATATCCTCTGTAGCTGTTTTACACAACTGTGTTTAAAAAAAAACAATGGGACTGAAGCAGTAGCTCAGCACTTGCCTGGCATGTGTGAGTTTGAATCCCAGCACCACATACACAAGTGTCAGAAAACAAAAGCCAGATGAAAAAAATGAATAAAACTGACTTTCTCTTTAAAAGAAAGAAAAACCAATTGAGTAGAGTTAGATCAGTACTCAGCAGTGATTCAGACAGGGAAGGGATGCCCACAGAGGGCTCACAGAAGGGCATTCTGGGGGAGGTAATGGAAAAGTTTTTGTATCTTGATTATGATGATGTCCCACAATTTCAAGTTATTTGTCAAGATTCATAGAACTATACAAAAAAAGTAGATTTTACTGCATATAAATTATTTGTTGTTAAATCAGACTGTCAAGATAGGAAGACAAGATTTGTAAAGTCACTCACCAAGGTGGGGTCAATGTCCTCAATTGCCAGAAGTCTGTTATATATGCTGTGAACCTTCTCATACTTCATGCGACTCTGAGGCGCAGAGAAGTGAATATAAACACACAGAACCATGCAGGATTTGAGAGCTATGGAATGCAGGGGCTGCATACCCACCCCCAACACAAACACTATGGCTCTTGCATTGAGCAGTGATATAATACATGTTGAGAACTAACAACTGTTCGCTCTGTATAATCTCTGGCTAACAAAAGCAATGTTTGGTAAAGAAACATCCAGAAAAAAATTTAGTTATACAGTAAAAAATTGAATTATAGCCAGGTGGTGCATGCCTGTAATTCCTGTGGCTCAGGACGCTGAGGCAGGAGGATCACAAGTTCAAGGTCAGGCTCAGCAACTTTGCAAGGCCCTAAGCAACTTAGTGAGACCCTGTCTCAAAATAAAACAAACAAAAAAAAAGGGGCTGGGGATGTGGGTCAGTAGTTAAAGTGTCTCTGAGTTCAATCCCTAATACCAAAATAAAACAAAACAAAACAAAAAACTAAATTTTAAAGTTCAAAACATATTTACTCACCTCTTCATAATCTGCATATGCAAAATAAAGAAGCATATTTTTCTTTAATAAAGTGCTTATGGCTCTTTCATATATATTAGCAGCTTCATCACTAAATAATTTGGCATTATTCATATCCTAGGAAGAAAAGAAAGTACATCTTCAATAATTTCAGTGCAGTTGAAAGTGAATAAAATTAATAAAACTGCATGTAATTTTATGTATATGTGTCTAAGAAAATACACACACACACACACACACACACACACACACCCATGACACTTGGCATTCTAATGAAATTCCAAGACTAGATTCTTCCCGTTTTGTTTTGTTTTTTTTGATGCTGGGGACTGAACCCAGAGCCTGTACTTGTTAAGCATGTACTCTACCACTGAGCTACATGTCTAGCCTGCCATTATTTTAACTAACAAAATAATCCTGCAAATACTTCAGTTCATCACTTTAAAATATTAAAAAACTGGGCTGGAGCGGTGGCTTATCGGTTTCGGCACATGCCTGGCAAGCACAAGGACCCGGGTTCAAACCCCAGCATCATGTACATAACTGAGTGTTGGAGCAACTAAGGCCATGTGAAAACCTAAATAAAGTTGTTTCTCTCTTTCTCTCTCACTGTCCCTCTCTCTTTAAAAAAAAAAAAATTTAAAAAACAGCTAGTATATTTTAAATCTAAGCAGTCTAAACATATATGTGTCACTAAAATTTATATTGACATGAGTTTAAAATTCCCAACGCTTACACTTTGTTACCAAAATTCAGTGGTATATTTTTCAGCAAACTGCTGCCCTATCCAAATCACAAAAAGTCCCTGGGGGGTGGCATACTTACTCCCTTCTCTGCGAGTAGTTTACTTGACTGTTCAAGATACTGGGCAGCTTCATACCAAATATCAGGGTGATGGCCCAGGACAAGTAGGCACTGTTCATAAGCAAACATTACTAAAGAAAGATAAGCACAAACAACATTCAATTAAAATAAATATTATTTTTGACACTATTAATACAAGCACCACAACTAAATCATTAGCTTCAGGTAGGGTCCTCAATAATGATTGATAAGTTGGAAATAATAAGCGTTAGTGATTTTTTGGCACTGTCATCTACCCAAGCCCCATCTTTCCATTATTTATTAAGTTAATATTTACTGAGCACAAATTATATGCTAAAGAGTGTGAAAGCGGGGCTGGAGTGGTAGCTCAACGGTTTCGGCGCTTGCCTGGCAAGCACGAGGACCCGGGTTCAAACCCCAGCACCACGTACACAACTAAGTGTTGGAGCAACAAATGCCATGTGAAAAACTCAATAAAGTTGTTTCTCTCTTTCTGTCTCTCTCACTGTCCGTCTCTCTTTAAAAAAAAAAAAAAAAAGTGAAAGGCACTATGAGTATCCTATATTGAAGAATTCTGCAATATTCAGGGGATAGACATTAATGAAGTAAAAATAAAAATTACTAGATAAAAAGATTTTAAAAAATTACTAGGATAAGTTATAGGCAGGATATAACATTTTTTACAGATTCAAAATAGGCTTCATTGGAGCTGGAGCAGTGGCTAAGTGGTTAGAGCACTTGCCTGGCATGTGCCAGGATGCGGGTTCAAGCCCCAGTACCACATACACGATGAAGTGTCAGAGCAATGAAAGTCACATGAAAAACTAAATAAAATTGATTCTCTCTAAAAAAAAAGAAAGAAAAAGATAGGCTTCATTAAAGAACTGACATCTAAAGCAAAACCTGAAGAAGGGATAGAAGATGGTCAGATGCAGACTGGGGACAGCTCAGTATAGAGTGCTAAACTAGAATGAGCAAGGCCCTGGGTTCAATCACCAGTACAGCAAAAAAAGAGAGAGAGAGAGAGAGAGAGAGAGTGAGTCAGATGAAAACTAAGTGGAGGGGGCTGGAGCGGTGGCTTGGTGGTTATGGTACTTGCCCGGCATGCACAGGTTCAAACCCCAGCACCCACGTACACAACTAAGTGTCAGAGCAATGAAGGCCATGTGAAAAACTCAATAAAAATAGATTCTCTCTGTCTCTCCCTCTCTCTCTCACTGTCCTTCTCTCTTTAAAAAAAAGAAGAAAGAAAGAAAGAAAGAAAGAAAGAAAGAAAGAAAGAAAGAAAACTAAGTGGATCAGAGGAAGGACGGGTAGATTAAATAAATGATACAGGGGGCTGGAGTGGTTACTACGTTTGCCTGGCAAGCGCGAGTACGAGAGTTCAAACCCCAGCACCACATGCACAACGAAGTCTTGGAGCAACAAAAGCCGCATGAAAAACTAAATAAAAATTCTTTCTCTCTCTCTCTCTCTCTCAAAAAAAAAAAACAACATAAAAAGATAATAGGTCTGTACATCTGTTATAGTGGGGAAATATAAGAGTCAAGATCCTGGGGTGTGGGTATTGTGAGTGTGATTCTGGATTAGGATCAGGGGCATTTAATACTGTTACTACATATGCATTTGATTGTACAACAATACAATTCCTCAATAAAAATTTAAAAAAAAGATACACAAAGGAAACTATGTGCAAAGGCATATAGGTGAGTGAGGAGAGCAAGATTGAAGTTCTAAAATCCAGTCTGGCAGTGGTAGAATAGTCTGTATCAGACAATCCTTCCTGAAGTATCAGTTACAGACTAAGGATTGGGTGTAGCTCTATGGAAGAATGTATGCTTAGCATGCACAAGGCCCTGGGTTCAATCCCCAGTATGCTTCCTACCTCAAAAACTGAAAAAATTTCCAAAACCAACTATTAAAATGTATTAGAAAGCCAGGCATGGTGGCACATGCCTAACCTATAGTTCCAGTTACTCGGGAGGATCACTTGAGCCCACAGGTTGAAGACCAGCCTAGGCAACATATCAACATACTTAGTAAGAACTTATCTAAAAGAAAAAAAAATTTTTTAAACTACCAAAAAATGACCAAAAGCAAACTGATCAGAGTTTGATCAGAGCAAACTGATGCCTTGAAAAAAAGGGATCATCCATGTCCATAAAGCTTTATCATAGCTAGAACTCAAGTCAAATTCTATAGTCTTACTGGCTCAAAGTAAGAGTTCTAGGCCATGGGAGCCACTGGTATTTGAGGAGGAAAGTTCCCAAAAAGAATTAAAGCCAAAGCCTGAAAATCTAGGCATAAAGTTCTTAAATCCACAGCTAATCCCTAAAATATACATATATAGGAAAGAACACAAAGAGACCAGCAGAAAGCAAAGCTGGATAATGAAAGACTTGGATATCTTAGGGGCTGCATATTGCAAGGGATACCAAGGGGCTGGTGGCCTAGCGGTTGGAGCACTTGCCTGGCATATGCAAGGACCTGGGTTCAAACCCCAACACCACATATACAACTAGGTGTTGGAGAAATGGAGGCCAGATGAAAAATAAATAAAGGGCTGGAGCAGTGGCTAGGTGGTTGTGGTGCTTGCTCAGTATGTGCAAGGACGTGGGTTCGAACCCCAGTACCATGTACACAAACAAGTGTTGGAGCATCGAGGGCTATGTGAAAAACTAAATAAAATAGATTCTCTCTTTCTCTCTTCCTCTCTTTAAAAAAACAAAGAGGGAGGGGGAGGATACCAAGTTTGGAATTTGAATCCTATCCAATGGTCTGAGTAAACATTTTAGTGGAATTTCCATTATGTTCTAGGAGAAAAGATTATGTTCCAGGACTATGAGATTTACCCTAAGATTAAGGATAAAACTAAAACAGACCTGCCTTAATAGTATAAAACCAAAGTTCCACCAAAGTTCAAATGATATGTCAGTAAATTTAAATTCCTACTAAATAACATTCAGCATACTTCCATGGACGATAAAAGAATTCAGCCTTCATAGTGTATCATTTGTACATTTATACAATGTCCAAAAGAAAAAAACAGGAATGTTTAGACAAGTGAAAAAGGAAAATGTGTCCCATAGTCAAGAGAAAAAGTAGTCAAAGGAACCCATTTCCATGATGGCCTATATCTTAGATGTTGGAATTAGCAGATGAGGACTTTATAACTATTGTTATAAATATGTTTTAAGGATCTAAAGAAAAAGATGGTAGCATAGAATATTTCAACAGACAAATGAAACTATAAAAAAGGAGTATAGAACTAAAAAGTATACAAAGAATTTAACTAAATGGGCTTAACAGAAGATTGGATATATTAAAGAGTCAGTGAACACGCAGATCTATAGACATTATTAACTCTGGAGAACATAAGAGGAAAAAAAGACTACGGATAAAAATCAGCCTGACTAATCTGGAATAGCAAGTAGACTAACATACATATAGCCGGAGTCTCAAGAGGGTTAATCTTGTTACCTCTTTTTGTTATAAGGGTCTGATCTTCTGTACGAAGAGGGTTGCTCTTTTCCCACTGTATATATTTCTTCCACATATCTACTTGCTGAGCTTCTTGAGGAGTATTCTGAGGAGGCACTGAAGGAGCATTGCGGTCCAAACCTTTCATTACTGTCTCATATTCCTAAACAAGAAGCATTTAAAATTCTTTGGTGATCCTGAAACAACTCAGATATACGGGAAGGAGATGATCGGTTTGGAATATTTTGTTCAAAATGCCTATTTTTCCCAAATACCACTTTGTTAACCTAACCTAAAAACTAAGTGAAAAAAAAAAAAAAAAAAGATACCACAGTATTACCCATGCACGAATAGGTTCCCAGAAGTGGGTGAGAAGAATATCCAGGGACGCTTTCTGCAGGTGATCTAGGATGGTCACTCTCCAGGATGTACTAGTCAACAAATAATATGACTGAAGATCTGGTAGATTATTGCCATCTCTGGAGAAGTGATCTTTTTAAATTTCAACAGTTTGTACTATTTGGCTACTTTTCCTAACTTCTATCAATGAATGGAAAGATAAGCACACAATACAAAATCTCTTCCTGAGAACTATGTTATTTTATAACCATACTCTGACTATACAGTAGTATAGTCCTCCGATAAGCAAAGATAAGGAAAGGATATGAACCACTTTATCAGTTCTAGGTAAAAACTTGCTTCAACATTCTCTGTATTTTGAAAACTAATTTCTTGCAAATCCAATTTGTTCTATTTTGTCTTTTAACATGCCTGCAAAGAAGTATTTCATTTCAAATATGTTTTTTCAGATAGATGTGATGATGTCAACCAACTGAGATTAATTCACATTAGTTACGATTGCTAATGACTGAACTATCAACAGTAATACCAGACAGGGAAAGCCTTGTTATAGATGTAGACTTAATAATTATTAAAATAAATGACTTGATGGAATTTCATACCTTTGCTACACGCCTAGCATTCATGTAGTCTCTACTCCGATCCTCAATCATCTTTTTAGCTAAGTGAATATTGATACCCTAAGAAAAAATAAAAACAATATCACTGTTTTTGGTGGATGTGGCCTCACATTTAACAAACTGAAACCAATAATCAATCACATCACTGGAATTAACGTAGAGAGATGCATAGCAACTGGAAAAAAATAATTCTAAAAGGTATTCTTTCACAGGAGGTCAAGGGCAATATGTTTGTATATGAATATATAGATATGACTCAGCACTGACTATAAATGGGCTGGGGAGAGGCTGAAGCAGTAGCATAGTGGTTACAGTGCTTGCCTGACACACACAAGGTTGTGGGTTCAAACCCCAGCACCATGTACATAAAGAAGTGTCAGAGCAACAAAAGCCATGTGAAAAACTAAATAAAATTGATTTTCTCTCTCTCTTTGTCACTGTCCCTCTCTCTCTTAAAAAAAAAAAAAAATGGGGCTGGGCATATAGCTCAGTGGTACAGTGCTAACCTACCATGTAAGGGACCCTGGGTTCAATCCCAGAATCTATGCCACAAAGAGTTTTACAAAAATTATAGTTCTCCCAGAGTATTCTATAAAAACACAACACAAATATGCAGACTCTAGAAACCTTGCAAAACACTAGGAGTAGCCATTTCATTCTAATTAACACAAAAACAGACAATGCGGGCTCCAGGTATAGCTCAGTGGTGCAGAGACTGCTTATAGTATATTCAAGGGTCTGAGTTTGATCCCCAGCATCTCACGTACACACACACACACACACACACACACACACACACAAACAAAACACACCCAGGCCTGGTAGTGCACACCTGTAAACCCAGTGACTTGGGAGGCAGGAGAATCATAAGTCTGAGGCCAACCTCAGTTTAGTAAGACTGTGTCTCAAAATAAAGAGAAGAGGCATAGCTCAATGTTAGAGGGTCTCTGGGTTCAATCCCCATTACTGAAAGAAAAAAATTAAATAAATCAAAAGGACTGGGGATGTATGTAGCTCAGTGGTAAAAGTGCCCCTAGGTTCAATCCCTCACACCAAAAGAAAACAAAGAAAAACCCAGACCATGTGCAACATTGATATCCAGCTACCTGATATGAAAAAAGGCTACAATTCACAAATCCAGAATGTATAAAAATTGAAATGGCTTGGCTTATAACTATAAATTACTGTAGCTTAACTTACCTCTTCATACTTATTATAGTCTCTCCAGAGTTGTTCAATGTTGATCATTGGATTAACACAACCTCGTTGATAAACTCTTCGGACAGCTGTTATTCTCTGATTTTCTGCATAAGATCCAACAGCTTCCCTGAGATTGAATTTTTAAAAATGCCATCATTTATACTATAAATTATCTACTTATATAAAAAATGTAATATAAAGTATAAAACTATACTTACACGCCTTTTAAAAAATTGATGTAATCTACCCAAATCTAAGAAATAAAACAAAATGTTAGTATCTTTCTTGGTATTTTCAAATATATTGTATATATTTAAAAATCTTAACTCTACCTGATAGGACATAATTTCCATTCCAATTTTATCAAGTGCAAAGTCATAAGCTTGAGCCATTTTTTCTCTGAAATGAATGTGAAAGACATTTTGTTATGAAAATATGCCTACAATTAAAACCTAACGTTTGAACATAGGATAAGAACAGCATTTGAACCTTTTCAATAAACAAAAATTAAAGACATCTTTGTAAATATAAAAAATAATTATTTTGAGGTTGTCCTTGTTATTATATACTTTTCCCTTTGCTGCTTGTGACCTATCAAAGACAAGGTCTGTGTCTTACTCATCTTTATATCCTTTAAATTGCCTCATTTTATATGTAGCAGATTGAAGTGTGAAAATAGGAAGTTCTCTCATTAAGGAGGTAAGTTATGTCTGAAGGTCTATTATCAGTTTAGAAGTAAAATTTTGGAGGAAAGAACCTCTTTAATATAAAGCAATAAAGATAGTAAACATGTAATTCTAGTCATAGAAATAACTATTTGTTATATACAAAAACAGCATCTGAGAAGTTCCACCGTTTAGATTCTGCAAAGATGAGTAGGTAGGTAGGTGTAAGTCATAATTGGGAAGTAAATGACCCAAAATTCGGCAAAAGAGGTGCCAAACCAAGTGTACAGATGCTTTTTGAAAAAGTTCGACAAGTCTTTTAACAAAGTAGTTTGGTGCTGTAAATACACAGTGCTTCAATATGGAAAGTCTTGGGTGTTTCAGTTCTTTAGAGTAAGACTAATGCCAGTGTATTTCTTTTGAAGCACTATTCCTGATTTCTTGGAGAATCCTGACTTTCCTTTTTTTGGTATTGGAGATTGAACCCAGGGCCTCAACCAGAGCCTCAGAGATTCTAGGCAAGTGCTCTGCCTCTGAGCTAAAAATCCTGCCTCCAAATCCTTAAGTCTCTTCTACATGGAGCAAGAAGTGATGTGAGTTTCTGTATAACTGAATGTGTGCCTGGAAATGACTTGCATTCTTAAGACCTTGATTTCACTTACTTGTAACTTGGTAGTTTACCCTTGGTTTCCCGGACATATGAAAGGTAACACTTCCATAAATCAATGTGCAAAACCTTCATAAGGCATCTCTGAAATAGCTTTAAACACAAGAAACTATTATGAGAATTCAGTTAAATAAATTTCACATGTTCATGAGTGAAATGGAACATTAAAAAAACAACTTCAGCTCCTTTCACGAGTTCTCTCTTACTCTTTTCTTCAATCTCCATAGAGACTGTCAAAAATTGCCAATGCCAACTAGTTGCAGGTCATCATGGCCAAATATTGGAAAGTTTTCAATCAGCAACAATCATACCTCAGATAAACCTCACTGGCCACTGCACAAATCTATTTTCTTATTAATAAAAGGCAAATAAAATTTCCTTCCTGTTTTCAGATTGGACAAATCATTCTTATGATTTTTGTCAGTAGAATATAACTTTTCTTTTTTTCTCTCCCTAGCACCAATTAATCTTTTTTCCTTTTTCAAAGTGAATTTTTCTTTTCTTTTTTCATTTTTTTGGTACCAAGGATTGAACTTAATCACTGAGCGACATCCCTAGTACTTTTCATTTTTTATTTTGAGGCAAGTTCTTGCTAAATTGTTTAAGACCACACTAAGTTGTTGAAGCTGGCTTTGAAAGTGTGGTCCTCCTGTCTCAGCCTCTCATTATGATGACTATTTTAAACAAATAAAGATCAACAAAGTGGGGGCTAGCGTGGTGGCTCTGTGGTTACAGCACTTGCCTGGCATGCGCAGGGGGTATGGGTTCGAATCCCAGCAGCACATACACAATGAAGTGTTGGAGCAATGAAAGCTACATGAAAAACTAAATAAAATTGATTCTCTCTCTTTCTCTCACTGTCCCTCTGTCTTTTTTTTTTTTAAAGTGAAATTCCTATGTAATCTGAACCTAGGTTCAGAAATTGTTAATTTATTTTGCCATATTTGCCTTGTATGTATGGAATCTTAAACTCCAGCATAAAAATTCCAAGTATGCTTAAAAGAACTCACCTTTTCAACCTTGTCATAATTTTTAGCTTTAATCTGAAGAGAAACAAAGATAAATAATAGGATTAGCATTATTGTTTTTAAGAGTACCAACCACTATTTCTGGATTGTTGACTAATTTTTTAACCAGTTTTTAACCAACCTTGCAAATTCACATCTATGCTTATTAATTTTATTCATCAATAATAATGGAAGTTAGAATCCAACATGGATAATAGTCATTATAAATGTGCTTGGTATATGGATTTTCAAACTCACATTGAAACTTGTGAATATAAAATTTTATTAGTCAGAACACAAATATAGAAATATATACAAGGCCCATCCAAAAAGGCCTTTATCTGCTGAAGACAAATTCAACTTAAAACTTTACCTTCCCTGAAGAGCTGCTACTAGAACAATTCGAATAAACAAACAAGAAAAAAAAAAAAAGAAAGGAGATTTGTAAATGTTCCCACCCCCAGCTGCCCCCGGGCTGAGGACCGAACTCAGGGCCTTGTACATGCTAGACAAGCGCTCTGCCACTGAGCTAAATCCCCAACCCCAAGATTTGTAAATCTTGACTATACATATTTAGTCACTCAGTTACTATATTGCTAGCACTGTGCTAGGCACTGGCCTTCCACATAGAACAAGACAGGTATGGTCTGCAAATATTTTATTGGGAAAATAAAGCAAAAAAAAAGTTCATTATAAGAGATTTCAGTAAGTGCTAAGATGGGCGAAGTGCAGGGTGGCATGGGAGCGTTTATGAAGAGCAACAAAACAAAAAACCTGCAGTTGGGAAGTCAGAGAAAACTTAAGATCTTAAGAATGAGATGGCAGGTAAGCAAGTTATTCCAGGCAGGAATAACATGTGCAAAGACCAATGTTGGATAATTTGCTCTTTCTCACTGGAACTTGCAAATTTTCATTTTAATCTTTGGTGTTCAATAAATTTTATACAAATGCCTAAATACAGGTGTTTGCTCTTTGAGGTAGGTCAGTAAGCTTAACTCTAAAGTCAGACTGTTAGGGTCACCTTTATGTTTCACTTAACTCCTTTCCCTTCATCTGAGTAAAGGAGATAGCAGTATCCATTTTGCAGGGTTATTCTGACAATGAGTTAATAAACACGAACCCTTTAGCAGATTTCCTGGCAAATGAGCACCAGGTATTTGTTATTTATTATCATCTCAAATCTTGCTTGGAATTCTGCTAGCCTTTCAAACCTATAAATTTAGGGTTTTTTAGCTCAAAAATCAGTCTCTCTTCCATTTGTTCTTTCTCTCCATCTAGAATGTCTATATATACCTTAAGTTTCCTGGTTCTATCCTTAAAATCTGTGACTTCTAAACTTTATTTTATAGTCTGTCCATCAGATTCTCCAGGCTGATTCCAGTCTCCAAGGGACCACTCTTCATTTAACCTGTTGCTCCATCTGGTTCACAGTTGTTGTTTTGTTATTGTTGCTTTTGTTTTTCTCCAGAGGTTTTTGTTAACACTGCACTTTGAATTTTATGTTCATACATTATTTTGCTCCAGTTTTATCCCTGTCTTCCAGAAGCTCTATCTTGTTGCGAGCCTGTCCTGACAACGTCAGTTAATGTCCCTTTCTGGTTGCTGGATCCTTACATGTGCAGTTATTTTTCTGCCTATTCACTGATGCTGCGTTGGCAGTCCTAGCATAGTAGAAGTTGGCAGCTAAGGAGCAGGTGTAGCATATGGGCCCCTGACAGTCCACTGACCCAGAAAGAAATCTCTGTTTAAGAGTAGGCAGGACTCAGCCTGCCTATTCTATTCCATTTTGGTGTCCTCGAGAATAGACCAATGTCATCATTACTCTGGGATAGATAAGCAGTTGAGGGGCTCTAAATACTGATATGAGAAAGCTTCTTAGACCTTGCCCTAGGCTTTTTGCCAACACTCTTCTTTGAGATTCCCATAGACTTGAGGCCTCTTGCATTCAGTTTAGCCAAGTTCAGAGTGAGAATAAATAGGATGAATTCCAGTCACCAGCATCCCAAAAGCAGATGAAATTATATATAGTTCTTACAACTGGTCTGGAAAATTAAAACTGTCCTGTCCCCTGGAAAAACTGGCAAAGAATATGAATAGTCAATCCCATAAGTAAAAATGATAATGGATAAAATCTATATGGGAATATGTACAAACTTCCAAGGGGAGAAAGAAAAATTAAAGAAACAGGTATCACTTTATACTCATCATGAAGGTAAAAAACCTAAAAGGATATTAACACTACCAAAGCTATGAAAGGAAAAGAGATCTTACACATTGCAGGGTAAAACAAGAATTGCTAAACCACTTATGGAAATAGCAGCTATTCAAATAAAAAGTAGACATTTTTACACCCAGAAATTCCACTCACAGAACTAAATACAATAGGATATAAAGGTATTGTGCAAGATGATTTACTGCAAACTTTGTAATAGTAAAAATGATTAATAAGGAAGGGACTGGAGAGATGGCTCAGAGGTTAGAGTTAGAGGGGCTTTTAAATAACATTTCAAATAACCTGGCATGTGCAAGGACCTGGGTTTAAACCTAGCAACACATATACAACTAAGTACCAGAAAAACAAAGGCCAGAAGAAAAAATAAATAAAAATGATTTTCTCTTTCTCTCTCTCCCTCAAAACAAAAACAACACAACAAAAAAATATTACTAACTAGGTGGTGGTGCATGCTTGTACTCCCAGTGCCAGGGGTGGCTAAGGCAGGAGGATTATAAGTTTGAGGTCAACCTCAGCAACTGAGAGAGACATTGTTTCAAAAGGGCTAGGGATGTAGCTTAGTGGAAGATCACCCCAGGGTTCAATATCGAATACTGCAAAATTAAATTAACAAATCATGATGAATCCATATCATGGAATATAAAATGAATCAGAGCTGTACCAAGTAATTGGTAAGTTTTCCACAATACTTATTGAATGAAAAAAGTTAATAAAACATGCACAACATAATCCATTTTATAAAACAATACCACAAATAAATCCTATATGTATGCTTGATTTCATGAACATGGAGAA
Organism: Aplodontia rufa; assembly: GCA_004027875.1. Classification (NCBI taxonomy): domain Eukaryota; kingdom Metazoa; phylum Chordata; class Mammalia; order Rodentia; family Aplodontiidae; genus Aplodontia; species Aplodontia rufa. Next base: position 46,334 of record PVKS010001239.1, read on the forward strand.
AAATATGGAATAAACACAAGGTTGCAAGGTTACGGTTGGCAGTGATAAAGGAAAAAAAAGAGCAGAGACAAGAAAAGACACTACTACAACTATATAACTTCATTTATGCATTTCATAAATTATGTCTGTATTTAACTTTACATTATCTCCTGCACAAATGGGTCCTATAACCTGGATTCACCAATTATTTCTTCAATTGGTATTAGTACAACAAATATATGTAAAAAAAGACACTATTAACTAATATAGACCTTTAGTATGGCCATTGGTTGTCATTCGTTAATTCAATCAATAAATGTTATTTGAGAGCCCCTCTACAGAGTCAACACTTGGTGACACTACCATAGCAATTAAAATTTCATTATTTAAAAAAAAAGCCTTTTTCATTTTTTAAAAATATTATCAGGGGCTAGAGCAGTGGCTCAGCAGTTACAGTGCTTGCATGGCATACATGAGGACCCGGGTATGAACCCCAGCACCATGTACACAACAAAGTGTCAGAGCAACGAAAGCCACATGAAAAACTAAATAAAACTGATTCCCTCTCTCCCTTAAAAAAAAAAAGAAAAAAAGAAAAAGAAAAAAATATCAGTCTGATTTTGAGATAAAATCTACAGTGATAAAATGTAAAGAATTTGATCACATTGTATCAACTACTTAATATCTCCTGGCATCAGCTTTGCACTTAAAGAATGGGAATGAAAGTAGCAACTACTTCAAGGGGCTATTCCAAAAGTTGAAAATCCAGATGTTCCAGGTGTTGAAAAAAATCTTACCAGTTAGTGAAGCTACGAACGGAAAAGTTAAACTTTTTACTCTATCTTCTATAAACAGAGCTACCAACTGCCAGAAAGAGCAATATTGTTATAATTGGCTTCATTTGACAGCACAAGTTACGTTCCAGATCACATTCAAATTCCATTATTGGTGAGACTAATACAATACCATATATATCTTCAGCCAGCCTATCACTAGTCCATTTTTATTCTTTAAAAATTATTCTACAGGAAATGGGAAAAATTATGCTGAGTGAATTATCCCAAACTCAGAGACTTAAAGGCCAAATATTTTCTCTCATATGTGGAAGCTAGTGTAAAACCTAAGACAGGATGATAGTCAGCTGAGTTTAAGTAATAAACTCACCATAGTTGAAAATTCACATAAGCTGGGGGAACCATACCCATGAAGGTGGGGGCAGGAGGGAGGGAGGTAGGGTGGGGAGGGATGGTCAAGGAGTGTTACCAATACAACGGGGAATACTCAACTCCCATTAGAAGGCTAGCTATACACAGGCAGGCCAAGAAACTCAGAAATGTCAACAATTACTATACATGTATATGCTCATTTCAAACTACAGTATGGTGGGATCACAGAGGAGACACGATTTCAGGGAATGGAAGAAGCGGGGTAGATCTTGGTCTAGGATCAGCCTTAACTTATTATCTCACTATGTTAATATCCATGCATGCATGAATATGTAACAATCCCCTCCAATATGTAAAATTATGTAGAACTAATAAAATTATTCTAGGGCTGGAACGGTTGCTCAGCGGCTGTGGTGCTTGCCTGGCATGCACAAGGATGCAGGTTCAAACCCCAGCACCACGTACATAACGAAGTGTTAGAGCAACGAAAACTACCTGAAAAACTAAATAAAACTGATTCTCTCACTGTCCCTTCTCTTTAAAAAAAAAAACAAACATTCTAATGAGCATTTACTAATCTATATATATAAAATTCTTACCTGTTAAATATTCTTATATGTATTTAGCATAGTCATAAGCATATGTACAGGAATCCTTTCTGCCAGATAGCTAAAGCGTGGTTTAAATTTTAAAGAAAATTTCTTGATAACTTGAACTATTTTACTTTGACATGAGATTCTCAAATCTTTCCATCATTTAACAATGTAAGATGTATCCATTTGAAGTCCATTATACACACATTTGTGAAGCTGACATTGCTTATAGCTTATTTATTAAAAGTAATGTCATGGGGGCTGGAAAGGTGATCAGTAGTAGAGCACTTGACTGGTATGCTTAAGCACTCAGGCTCAACCCTGAGCACTGCACACACAAAATAAATAAAGGGGTGAAAACAAATTTAAAAAGTTAACTCTCTCTCCATCTCTCTTGAAAAAGTGTTACAGGGCAAGGGGTATACTTCAGTGGTAGAGAGCCTGCTTAGCATGCTTGAGGCCCTGGGTTTGATCCCTGGTACCACACTAAATGCATGAAAAAGAAGAAAAGCAATAACACTATATATGAAAAGCAGTAACACTATATATAAATTTTTTTTTTTTACGACAAGGGGTCTTAACAAAATCATCTTGGGCTTGAGGATGTCTTTCAAGTGGTAGAGTTCTCACCATTTAATATATGCATGGACCTGGGTTTGATTCCTAGCACCACAAAAAGATAAAAAAAAAAAAAAATCTTGACAGGAGCTGCAGGTGTAGTTCAGTGGTAGAATAGATGCTTATTAGCATGCATGCAGTCCTGGCTTCCATCCCAGCACACACGAATACACACAGAACCCAAACCAATAAACTCCGGTCCCTCAACCTTTAATGTGTAAACAATCATCTGGGGTGACCATTAAAAAACATAGATTTGTTTTTAACAGAAATCTCAAATTATTCAAATGCAAAGATATCAAGGAACCTACATTTCAGAAGAAATGATGGAGAAAATTACCAGATATTTATTTAACACTTATTAAAATGAGGGATATTTAAAAGTGGCTAGAAATATACCAAAACATAAGACAGTTTATATGTTAAGGTGATGATTTTTTCCGAAATTTCTATAATATGAATATATTATTTTTAGTTAAAAATCATTACACGGAAAAAATCAAGGGTAATTTTTAATATGTATTCTTTTGATATTAATATTTTTGTTTGGGATTTTGTTTGTTGTGTTTGATTTGGTATGAAGTATTGAATCGAGGGATGCTTTACTACTGAGCTATAATCTCCGGCCCTTTTTGAGAGGGGGTCTCCCTAAATTAGTTAGGGCTTTGCGACACTGTTGAGGTGAAGCTGACCTCCAACTTATGACCCTCAGCCTCAGCCTGCTGAGTCACTGGGACTTCAGGTGTACACTACCACACCAGGCTATCTTATTGTTTATCATAATTATTTTTCTTTGTGTGGTGCTGGGGATTGAACTCAGGATCTTGCGCATACCCAGGCAAGTGCTCTAACACTGAGCTATTACCTCTAACTCCTGCCATTATATTTTAATTAGTCATTTGAATTCTGCCAAGAGATGAAAAGTTGCTATGGAGGAAAACCAAAACATTTTATTTTATGAAAAGGTAAGATAATTGGGGTAATATCAAGGTTAAACCTTAAATTTAATTCAATTCAAATGAGTGGTTATTTAGGAGTAAAACAAGAATTATTGGGTAAACATATATTCCTGATACTGTTGAACATTAAGTTTTCAGTCACCTGTTAATTTTCACAATTATTTTTCAAGAATTAGTTGGCCATCAATTGTCTTTGGAAAAAACAATCTGAGGAATTACTGCAACAAGCGTTCACTTATACTAGATTATTTAATTTTGTGAAATTTAAACTTTCCAGAAAAAAAATTTTTTACTAGACCTAAACCTTTGATTACAGTAACAACCATTTTTAACAGATTAGATTATTCATGCCCTTTACCTGGTATATTTTTATATTGGAGATCTAAAGCATGAGCTTTTAAAAATAATTTTTCCCAACTAATGTTAAGAACATTTTTCACACTTCACTGAACACTTCACTGAACATTTTATGCAATGTTGATGTAAATGCCTATAAAATTAACTTTTTTTTCCCACTAGAAAATAAAACCCTTTGAAAACAGAATTTGGACATTTCCTCAAACTCAATATTTTTTCCTTACTCCTTAAGGAAAAATCCTATCCCATCAGAATTTTTTGAAGCATGTTTTTGTTTTAATTGTCAATGATAAGACTCGTTAATAAGTATGAATAATTTGAAATGGCTCAAATGCAGATTTGACAAATGAATGTAATTCATATACCTCTAAGGGAGAAAATCAAGAAGCAAAACAATCTAAAGAAATAAGTCTTTGTATATTTTGTTTAGGTTTTCACACAAAAACTATTTGGAACAAGTCAAAACTTCTGTTTTTTGACAGTAATAAGCACACAGCAAAGGCAAGGTTAGAATCCATGTGAACTCATATGGCAGCTATTTATAATAAATATGATGAATGAATCAATGAATTGCAGACCTACATTTCTGATTGTTTCCTGCAATTTTTTAACTTAAGGTGTAGCACATAACAACACTTGCGGGACTTAATCAGTTTAAATTTGAGGTGCAGAAGCTGTCTGATGATAATTATCCAAAAATCTGAGCCTTAATCCTGAAGGGAAATGGAATCCTAAATATAAACCCACCTTCCATACATTAACTTTTTCACTACTCTTCAACTTCCTTGAAAAATACACTTTGGAAGATTATAGAATATAAAGTGTTAAGGAATTTGGAAAACTTTGACATTGTAAGATCAACAACCAGGTTTTTAAACTGCTGCAGTAATTGCAGAACAACACCTAAATTTAAGGAAAAGTTAAAAGGAAAGCAGGATCTGCAAATAACCCAGGAGTGTTTAACCACTGAGCCCTTTTCATTTCTTATATTGAGACTGGTTCTTGCTAAGTTGCTTGGGGCCTAGGTTGTTGAAGCTGGCTTCGAACTTGCAGTCCTTTTGTCTCAGCCTCCAGAGCCGCTAGTATTACAGGCACATACCACTGCACCTGGCTAACGAATTCATTTTTATTCAACAAATACATATTTGCCTACCATGCAGCAAGCCCTTTTCTAGCACTGGAGATACAATGGCAGATTAAACAAAGTCTTATAACAAATGGAACTATATTTTAGTTATATTTCATGAAAGATTAGGTCAACAACTAAAGAATGCATATTATAGCTTTTATCAGTATTTAATTTTCCCTACAATAAATTTGTTATTTATAATTTTCCTATTAAATATAGATATAAAGGGGTTGGGATGTAGCTCAGTGGTGGGCTGCTTGCCTAGCATGCATAAGACCCAGCGCTACAAAAAAACAAAAAAAATATATATATAGATAAATGTATACCTCCATATGATACATCAGCTTTGTAGATTGGTCTCATAAATTTTAAGTCTTTCAGGCACATAAATTATTTATCAAATATGAGTGGAAATTATAGGCCATTGTGGTTATACAGTATCATTCTAACTGAAATTAAAATGTGCTAAACAATATGATCATCTTCAGGTCTGACTAAATTTACTTTCATTTTGATTCTTTGTACTAATCATATATAGTATTAATTTACCTTCTACTTTCCCGAGCCAAGTAAAAATTTTCAGGGCAGAGGAGTGCAGCTCAATGGTTGAGAGCAAGCTTTCTGTGCATAGGCTTTGGGTTTCATGTCCAGCGCTACACACGCACACACGCACACACACACACACACAAATTTGTCACTTTTCTTAGGACTAAATGGATATAGGAATATCGACCTATTAAAAACTTAAAACCCAACTGAAATCCTACAAGCAATGTTGGAAATACACAGAAATGAATTTAATGTTAAATTATTTTATATGCTTCATGTCCTATAAAATTCAGAGGATAGGAAGCCCCATGTCAATTAGTTAACAAGAAAAGTTTCACTAAACAGATGGAAACTAGTCATTATGAGAAAGGGGGTTTCTGAAAATGAATGAAATAATATGAACTTCTGGTTTTCTGTGGAATACTGAAGATATCAATGTAAGAAAGAATATGTACTGGAAAAAAAGGTTGGGTAATTGTGGTGAAAGTCCATTACAGAGGGCATAGAAAGCCAAGCAGAGTTAAATCTGATACACAAAATCTTTAGGTCACTGAGTTTTTTCTGGTAAGTGATAACAACAGAAGTAGAACAAGGATGGTTCATGACAGTGTATGTGTAGGGGGGCGGGGGCGGGGATCACAGATTTAGAGTGCACAGGCGGCTGCTGGTGCTGTGGGATGAAGCGAGCAGGTGCTAGCTACAAGAACAACCAAGTGCTACTGCTGTCATCTCTAAGTGGGGAGCACTGGCCTGGGCACTGGGAAGGGAGAGCGAGGAGGAAAAACCAGTAACGTAGAAGGAAAAAAACAGACTTTTTTTTTAACCATGGGAACAAAAACGAAAAATGTTATCAGTTGCTGTAAAGTTCGCCTTTCTTTAGGTACAACCATAAAGTAAGTAGCAATTGACTGAAATCAGGAAGTAAGGGACTGTTTTCAAATTAGCATGATTATAGAGGTGTGTGCTTGAGTCCATTGTTAAAAGAAATGTTTATATACACTTCAAGTATATAATACATACGGCATTAAGAATATGCCAACAAGCAGACTCATTTTTTGAAATCATCCATTCCCAGGCAGAGTAAAAGCAGCAATTTCCAAAGAAAACCCAAGAAGCGCAGGAAAAAAAATCACACCTAAGAAGCATAATGATGAACAGAGAACTAGTGGATGGTGGAATATGCCACAAGCCAAAAGGAATTGAGGGTACAGAAAATATAAGTGGATCTGGCAATAAGAGGGTCATCACTCATTTATTACAAATTTAAAAGTCAAAGCAATTCAATTTCTTAGAAGTTGAAATTAATAACAAAATGCTGCTAATACCAGTAGCATGTATTAAATACTTAATGTATGTAAGCAGTACAAGCGTAAAGGCATTAATTTATTTGATCCTTGGAATACTAAGTACTATTATTCCCCACTTAAGAGAAAACTGAGGCACATGGACAATAAGTAACATGTAAAAGATCACACAGCTGAGTTCTTAATCACATCACTACATTCCTCTCAAGAATACGCTTGAGAATATTTGCTGAAAAAGAACATACAACACAGAAAACGAGAAAACAAATGACCGAAGATGTGATGATTTATACTTTGTTTAAACAATGGAATGAGTTTACACACACACACACACACACCTCTTTAAGAGCAATGATGTGTAATTCTGAATGGAAATATATCCACGATACATTGTTTAACAGCCAGAAGCGGTGGCACACACCTACAGTCCCAACTCTAGGGAGGCTGATGTGGAGAATCACTTGAGGCCAGCATGGACAACATAGCAAAACTCACAAAAACAAATAAATAAAGATTTAAAAAAGTATATGTGTGTGTGTGTGTATACACATACATAGTATATTCACACTTGTTATCTTATCCACCTAGAGTGAAACAGATAAAAACGCAGAAGGAATGCACATAAAACTCTATGCCAAAATAGGTATCAGGAGAGTGCTGATTGTTTTTCTGTCACAGTTACGTATTTCTGTAACATTTTATTTCCATAACAATTTCACACAGGCCAAGAGAATTGAAAAATGTTTTAAAAGAAAGTCATAGTAAATTCCTCTTTGGGGTGCCATTACTATTTTTCTCTGAATGTAAACATCGCCACTTTAAAATCTGTTTTTAAATGCTCTCTGATTCTTATCCAGACCTACAAGGCTTTACCTCAACCAGGAGTGCTGAAAGGCAGAACTCTGAACTAAATCAATCATCACTTAACATTGAAAGCCTCAGCTCTGTTTTACTCAATACAGTCTAAATTCTACGTAGTTTGTCAACATCACTCCAAACTTTACCTTTCAAAAGATAATCTGAAATTTAAGAAAAATTCAGCAGAGTATTTACTTTTTGAGAAAAGTGAGTACAGTCATTTGCCACATCAGTCAGTAATGGACTGCATAAACAATGGTAAATGAAGAAAACGAAGTCGTAGCCCTCTTAGTTTAAGTACACTTCTCCATTTTGCACAACAAAATTGGCTAAAGTCATATTTCTTAGCATTGAACCCAATTTTCATAGATTTCCATCTAATTTTGATAGCAATTCCTATCAGAATATTAATTTGATAAGCAATACATGACTATAATTTACTCTGAAGGATCAAAAATCACTACTTAAGGGCTGGAGCATTGGCTCAGTGGTTGAAATGCTTGCCTGGCATGTGCAAGGTACCAGGTTCGAACCCCAGCACCACATAAACAACTAAGTGTCAGAGAAATGAAGGCCACATGAAAAACTAAACAAAATTGATTCTTTCTCTATTCTCATAAAAAAAAAAAATCACTAGTTAATTTTGTGACTCAATGGTTTTGCTACTCTACCTCTCATCAGGTCATCTCAAGATCACATCACTCCTCAAAATCGATGTCTGGCACAAATATTTCAAAAGGCAAATTGAAACTGAGAATGAGAAATGTGTACAATGGCTTGAAATTCTTCAGCTGTCAAGGTCAGAAGATCAAGTGCATGACATTGATCTTAAAAATAGAATCATTCTCATGCTGGGTGTGGTGGTACATGCCTGTAATGCCAGTGACTCTGGAGGCTGAGGATCACAAAGTGTGAGGCCAACCTCAGATATTTGGCAAGACCCTAAGCAACTTACTGAGACTCTATCAAAATAAAAAATAAAGGGGCTTGGGATGTAGCTCAGTGGTAGAGCAGCCCCAGGTTCAATAACCAGTACCAATAAATAAATAAATATAAACAAAATCTCAACTGCATCATTTCTATATTGTACAGCCAGGATGGTACTTAAGAGGACATGTTGGTATATTTCCCTTTAAGGTCTCACATTTTATTACACATCAACTTCTCTTTTCTGTATTGCTACCTTAGTTTAGTTTTTATGAATTGTCCTAATAAAATAAAAACCCTTCCAAGCAAACTTAAAATATTATTCAACAATTTTTCCAGGATTACAATGTGAATATTATAAATTGCCTTAGAAAATCTCACGCTGCTCTCATTTGCTGAGTTCAACTCCCCCCCACCAAAATCACATTTACTTTTAATATTTGAATGGGAAAGATTTCAAAAACCATTTACTGAAAGCTCTTAGAATCCTTTCATCCCTCACTCACTTCTCACTGCATGCAAATTGAAAATTGTTGTTTAAGGAAATAAACAATATATTATAATTGACTTATCATAGGTCAAGACATTTTTACTAACTTTCTGATTGCAGATGATTTTCTCACAATTTTTAGAAAGATTTCTATCAGAATATCACTTTACTTACATAATTTTCAAAGGCATTTAATGAGTTAGCATATTTCTCTATGCATATTTTTGTTACATTAATTCTGCCTATGTTTTTATAGTGAGGATTAATGATTAACATTTATACTAGACATCTACTACCAGGAATTATACTTTACCTGACTTTTCTTAAAATTACTTTTTTTTTTTTAAAAAGGGAATACATCACAATTAAGTAGACACAAATGAGTGGACTGCATTTTTCTATTTTTTAAGGAACTTGCCCACTCTCAACATGGATTCATGATTATGGAAATCAACCCTGTCCTCATTCTAACAAACATACAGTACTTCTTACACTAAAATATTCCATGTGTTTTAAATCAACATTGCTATACTTAACTTTAGGCCAGAAATCAAACAATGCTGGCTTTACCCGAGAAAACAATAATCATTGTTTCTATTCTAACCCAATTTTAGTTTTCTCAATCCTTTATGCATAGTTTATTTTTATTTTGTTATTGCAATGATCTAATTCCAAGGACCTTTTAAATAATGCTTATCAATAATATCCTAATCATTTTTTGCACCAAAATTATACATTTATTCAACTCAAGTCTCTGTAGTTTTGAACAATTTACACACAGGCCATTCTTTCTAAAATTTTGCAGCAGCTTTTAAACCATTATCTGTCTCAATTCGAAAGATCATACCAGTAACCTTTGATAGTGAAATAGAAATTCTAAAGTGTAATCCTAAAGAAATTATGTGTAAAAACATTGAAATAAAACTATGTTACTTTTTTACAAAACAACTTGTAAAAACAATATGAATATAGAAGACTGGTTAAACAGCATATATCTAGAATAGATTATTGTGCCATCTCTAAAAGTGAATAGGGTAGAATGTCCTGGTGTAAGCTTGTAATCTCAGCTTCTTGGGAGGTTGATGCAGATCTCAAATTCAAGGCCAGTCTGGGCAACTTTGGGAAGTTCTATAACTTGTTTCTTTGTAGTGCTGGTGATTGAACCCAGAGTGCTGTATCTCAAAGCTACATCTCTAGCCCCTTTTTATTTCATCTCAAAGTTTCACTAAACTGCCCAGGCAAACCTCAAATTTGGAATCCTCCTCCCGCACCCTCCTGAGTTGCTGGGATTACAGGCCCACACCATTAAACCAAGTTCAAAATAAATTTTAAATGTAGTTTAGTGGTAGAGTGTTTGCCTAGCATCAATGAAGTGCTGGGTTCAATCTCCAGTAATAAACACACACCAAAAAAGAAATAGAAAAAGTAAAAGTGAGTTTGTAGAATATAGTAACAAAAATAAAAAATACACTACCATGTTAAAAAACACAAGTTATAAAAAAGCTTTAAGGGCTGGAGCGAGTGGCTCGGCGGTTACGTGCTTGCCTGGCATGCGAGAGTGCACGGGTTCAAACCCCACCACCCATGTACACAACTAAGTGTCAGAGCAACAAAAGCCTTGTGAAAAACAATAAAAATTGATTCTCTTGGTCTCCCTCTCTCTTTCACTGTCCTTCTCTCTTTAAAAAGAAAAAGAAAAAGCTTTAAGGTGTACAGATAGACAGATCTAGAAAAGTTAACAGCAGTTATAATTTAAAGTTAAAATATGGACTTTTTGGTTGTAATTTTCTAATGTTTCTAAAAATACCCATGTTTTCTTTGTATCATGACTCGTTATTTTCCTCCCATTTCTCTTCCTTTTCATGTTCCATTCATTTGATAATATACCATTATGCTTGTTTTTTAAAATTAGCTATTTAATCCCAAAACATTGTGTCCATGTAACTAGCTCTAGTGACAACTGTTAATGAAAACCTACTATAACTGTTATTTTTTTTAGTAGTCCGTCTACGTATTAGACTGCTTATTCATTACAAAACAAATGAGCCAATATCATTTGAAAAATTCCACAAAGGCACTGACTTGTGTTTTATTTCACAGGACCGAGAACAGTGGATAACATACAGTAGATATTTTAATAAAGTTACTAAATGAATATGGATAAAAAATCTACCAGCTGCTTGCAGTCATAACTATGAACATTCATATTTGCATACTATACTCAAAATAATTTATAGGATACACTATCTTAAATATTAACTAAATGCAAAACTATAAATGTATATACTTTTAAATGGTTTTTACGAGTTCTGTAATCTGTTAAAACATTAAAAAACTTCATTGTTAAAGATTTAGAAAGAGTACCACGTATAATATTTTCAGTCAATTCAGAATAAAATAATTTATGAAATAAATGACCAATTAAAACCTGAATGTGTATTTAATAATTAGTAGATTTTCATGTAGTTAATCTTTCCAAGAGTACACAAGTCAATTCCATTTTTCCATTAATTTTTTTGAATGGAAACATGGTTCTATTCCCCAAGTAATTCTGCTTCACTCATGTAAAAAATGAGAAATTAGGGATTTTGAAAATGGAGATATGAAGAGGTACACATGGCTAACAAATCTTTATGAAAACCAAAGAAAAATTTGTTAAGAATTTTAAATTCTACATGAATCATGAAGATCAAGATATATTTTCTTTTTCTTCCAATAGGCATGTTTCAAAACTGAAACTTTGGCCCTATTTTAATGAACCTGAAATTTGAATTTACTGCAGGAATATCTGTAAAACAATATACCAAGTATTTAAAAAACTTGTCCCTTCATTTCCTAAATTCTTGAGCACATTTCTCCAAACAGCTATATTTAAAGGCACAAAAGCATACTTTATTTTCCCTCAATTTTTTTGCATAATTTCAGATTTTTGATTTGTATTTTACATTTTATTTCCTCCAAATATGTGATGACATTTTCCAAAGTGATACCACTTAAAGAATTAAGTTCAAATTACATATGAAATGTGCCATTGAGGGTTTTTATGTTTATTTTTTGGTACCAGGAACTGAACCCAGGAACACTTAATCACTGAAATACATCCTCAGACCTTTTAATTTTGTAAAAGGCCTGTGTTGCTGAGGCTTGCCTTGAACTTGCCATCTGCCTACCTCAGCTTCTGGAGTCACTGGGATTACAGGCGTGCACCACCGCACTGGTTCCTTTAAGGTTTTAATAGTTGAGAAAAAAATAAAGGCTAGAGTTGTAGAGAAAGTTAAAGGGGAAAAAAACCAAATAGCAATCTCTGGGTCATTATGGCAATACTTTTAGCCAATACATGGTTGGCAAGGGGTGGACGGGTGGGGGTTTCCTATAATCTAATAAACACAATGGCAATTTTTTTCTAGTTGATTCTAAGACATAGTTCTAATTTTGTCCAGTTTTAATATAACCAGCTATAGTGGGCTGTCAGTTATGAAAACCTGTGACATGCAAAGTAACAGCTTTCCTAGTGCTCAATTACTCAAAACTAGAGTTCTTGACAGCTCTTTCTCAATCACCACCCAAATCTGACGGAGGACTGAGGAACATGCACAAAACCATCATTCTGTTCCCCTCCCAAATCGCATCATCCTCCCACAACATACACACAAAAAAAGTATAAAATAACCTGAGGACAAGTTCTCAAATTGTTATAGTTAACATACATCGTCGGATAGAAGGGTTTGCATTTTGGAAACCCAAGTTGAATGACATATTTAATTATCTCACCAATGGGAAAAACTGGTTGTGAAATGTTAATAAATAGGACCAAAACAATCCATATACAAAAAGTTCTGTTCAGAGGGATCTCCATGATTCCTGAAAGACATATTCATGATTCTGATGTCTATTAACTTCTATAAAATGAACTGCTCAATAAATTATTGAGTCATTTTTCTTCACAAGAATTTCATAACCAAATTAATTTCAGGGGGAAAATACAACTAGCAGGAAAAACATGCTATAAAATCTACTTAAAACTACTTCACTACAGAAGGGTATTCAAGTCTCCTCATGTCTTTCTAAAGCTGTGTTCCAAGAATATAAAAAGTTTAAAAGTTGCATGAGAAAAATTATTTGCAAAGATTTAAAATACCTAAGCATAAACCATGTGGTTCAAAGAAAAAATATTTAAAGCATGGCATATTAACAATATCAAGACAACAAAAGAAAATATTCACCTTTCATCTAAGAAATTCCCTTGATTCTGACAGTGAGAAAAACAAGGAAACGCAAGAAAGGTTAACACAAATACACATAAAAGAGAACACACTTTAATTATTTAAATGTTATACCAAAATTACTTTACTCTCTAAACAACAAACTGTGTTAGAGTTGCTTCCCTTAATTCCTCTAATGTGTTCCTGCAAATAAGGGAAATCAAAACAGAAAAAATGGACAAAGATTAACTCTCAAAAAAGAAATCAAAGAGCTTCTAAGCATGAAAACATGCTCAATGGCTGAAGAGGAACACAAATGAAAAGCTCATTGACGTGACCAATTTTTACTCATGAATACTGGTAAAAAAAACAGTGAAATAATATATTATGTGTAGATGACATAAGAAGTGAGCTTTCTAGGATTACTGAAGAGATTTAAAATGGAGACAATGTCTGTGGAAGATCATTTGGATATGTAAGTATTTTTTAATATCTCCAAAAATATTTGATCCAGCAATTCCACTTTTAGGAATTTATCTATAGAAATACAAACACAAATGGAAGAGACATGTATATAATTACTCATTACAACAAAGTCTATAAAATAAGTTGGGGAAGAACTTAAATGTCCACCAGTACAGGAGAGATTAAATAAAACAAGGAATATTGATTGCTTGCAAAAAAAGGTTTCCATATTGTATTTTCTTTTTTCTTTTTTTTAACTGAGTTTTTCACATGGCTCTCGTTGCACTGTCACTTAGTTGTGCACGTGGGTGCTGAGGCTTGAACCTGTGTACTTGCGCATGCCGGGCAAGCACAGCAACCACAGAGCCACTGCTCCAGCCCCTCAAATTGCACTTTCTTAAGGAGGAAAAAAAGCAAGGTACAAATCAAATCTAACAGACATCTATTAATGTAAAGAAATGCATGTATGAGCATTAAACACATCTAGGTTCATAAGAAAATGAACACTTTCCCCGGGGAACAGACCCAGTGCCTCAGGGGCAAAAGTAGGTGATTTTTCATTGTAGGTACCTTCCAAATCTTCTAATTTTTGAACCTCGTTAAAATATATTGAAAAATACTCCTTCAGTGGGGCATGGTGGCCCACGTTTGTACTCCTAACAGCTCCAGGGGGGGGGGGCGGAGGCAGGAGGATACCAAGTTCAAAGCCAGCCTCAGCAATTTAGCAAGGTCATAAGCAACTTACTGAGACTCTGTCTCAAAATAAAAAATTAAAAGAGAGCCAGGGATGTGGCTCAGTGGTAAAGTGTCCTTGGATTTCCTGGGTTCAATCTCCAGTACCCCCCCAAAATAATTAAAAACTCTTTAGGTAACACACAACCTTTTTAGTTTCTTTTACATATAAAGAGATTTCTGCATTTTCACCATCAGTTCTCAAAACAAGTATTACAAAACTTCAAAAATGTACAAGAGAAATATGATATACATTATGTACACAGAAATTAAATGTATAAGGTAAAAAATTACTTTCACAGACTCTAAACACCTAGAATTTAAGCATTTAAAAAACAACTAGGCAGCATGTAGCTTAGTGGTTGAGTGCTTACTTATGCAGTGGATTTAAAGTCTCTACTACAAAAACAAAACCTATTAAGCTAGAACTGTAGCACACACCTGTCTATAATTCCAGCTACGCAGGAGGCAAAGACCAGGGGTTTTCTTGAGCCTTGGAGTTCTGGGCCAGTCTGGACAATATACTGAGGCCCTGTTTTTTTTTTTTAATAAAAACTCTTAAAAATTAAACTGTATCAACCTTAAAATAAATAAAACAATGCTGGAGCACTGGCTCAACAATTAGAGCAGTTGCCTGGCATATGCGAGGACCCAGGTTTGAACCTTGGAATCACATACACAACTGTCAGAAAAACAAAAACCAGAGGAAGAAAAAACAAAAAGATACTAATTAATGGAATGAGATACTGGTATAATCTAAGATTATTAAAAACATTAGTTCCCAGCCAAGTAAAAGTGTATGTAGTCGGGCTGGAGTGGTGGCTCAGTGGTTAAGTGCTTGTCTGGCACTCGAGATCACACCAGTTCAAACCCCAGCACCACATCCACAACAAAGTGTCAGAGCAATGAAGGTCACATGAAAAACTAAACAAAATTGATTCTCTCTCACTGTCCCTCTTCCCTCTTTTTTTTTTTTTAAGTGTATGTTGAATTAAACATATAACAAAATTACCAAACAATAAACCTGGGTAAAAATTTGATTTTAAGTAAACATCTTCCATAAATTATTTTGATGCCACAAACTACTGGCACTAAGCCAGGTAAAACTGTAAATCTACTTATGTTTAGAAACATTGTTTAAAAAGTTCTTTTACTTATAAGAATTTGAGTTGAATGACTTGGGGGCGGGGAAGCTTATTAAGAAAACAAATGTAAGGGCTAGAGCTCTAGCTTCATGGTACAGAGTGTCTAGCACCCACAAGACCCTAGGTTAGATTCCCAAGCAAAAACAAAAAACCAAAATATAACCCAATAGAAACTGAGTTTCTTAAAATACACACATACTACACATATGCACACACATTTCAGTTTGTTAAATACAATTTAAAATGTGCAAACACACAAGTAACTTTGAGATTATTAACTTTGCCTACAAATGTCTTTATTTCATTTCTACAATTTCAATCTTGTTCAATCTTGTATAGAACATTAAAAGCTGACATACTTTCAGCAAATTGAGGAGACAATTCCACTGTATTCTGGCTTCCTTTGTTGCTGTTGCGAAGATTGCAACCTAAACTCCATTCCTCTGAAGATTATTCTTTTTGAATACATCCATTCATGTGAATTTTTAGTTTTCCATCCGTTCATTCTCATGTGTCTGGGTATTTCTTTCTTTCAATTTTTTATTGGAACTAATGAGCTTCCTAAATTTGTTGATTTAAGTCAATAACCCTGGAAAGTTCTTGGAATTTCTCTTTAAAATGTTGCTGACCAACATTTCTCCTCTACTTCTAGAACTTCAATTTGTCATACTTTCATTTTATCTTTTCTCTCTCTTAAACATCTCGTATTTTCCATTCCATTGTCTCCTTCAATTTCAGACTGGATTCCTTCAATTCTCCCATTCTTTCTTCACCTGTCTAACCTGTTATTAACCAAATTCAATCGTAATTCTAGTTTCTGGAATATGTGGAGGTTTCTGCTACATGCAGCTTCCTTACATGGTTAGTTTTTATCTGAATTGCTCCATTTCCTCTGAAGATTATTTTTGGAGATTTTGAAACCTACAAAACAGGTGGCGTTCCTCCAGCAAAGTCGCAGTAAATTTACCAAGCACCCATTTGCATTACTTAGGCTGATCCACCTTAAATTCAGGGCTTGAGTGTTTCTGAACACCTGTTATTTTTTTCCCACAAATCCATGCAAGAACCACTATTACAACATCTCAGGTTTTCCTGTTCCACTCTTCTCAGATGAAAGCAACTTTCCTCAGTCCTTTGTGAGTTGTAAGGGATGTAAAGTGGCATATATTTACTTTTGATTCATTATTACCCAGTCCACAGCCTTTTGGGCACACAAATTTAAGGCAAAAGCATGTCCCACTGGGCACCCCATCTTGGGCAAGCCTTGGACTTTTGATTTTGCTGCCTTCAAAAATACAACTCAAGTTCTTCCAGTTTAGCAAATGCAAAACCAATTCAAGCACTTTGTTTATCTGTGTTCCTCTTCTTTTTCCTCTCACTTAAATCCTGGCCTGGTAAATATTTTTTTTTGGAATTACATTACAGGAAGTACAATATTTTCATAGTGGTAAGAGTAGATGAGGATTATAATGGAACTTTAATCACTGAATTAGTAAGTCCTATTTTTTATTCAGGTTTGGCTACTTTCTAGACTCCAAATACATTAAAATAACCAGTGTTCTATTCTAAGAAGAAATAGGATTTCTAAAAAATTTCAATACTTTAAAAAAATAAAAAATGAATTTATATCTGTATTCTTAGTAATTAAATGAAAAGCTTAACATTTTTATGCTTAAACCATAACAAGACCATGGATGTACCTCAGTGGCAAAGTACCCCCAGTTCAATCCCCAGTTGCCAACCCCTCAAATCTGAAACAAGACATTTATGTTTTTACTTATAGACATTAAATTTTTGAAAAGACACAGAAGCTATGGGGCCTGAAATATTTTTAGATGACTTTTTTGAGAATCTATAAATTCAAGTTAATTGCAGTACTGAAAGAGAGTTCAATGCTTTGGGCAGTTTTAGCTAAATACGATCCAGACAAACACATCAATAGGAACTTGTAAATTTCATTCTAATAAAAATTAACCACATTAGGAGACTTATAAGGATGCCTCAGCATGTAAAACTGCCAAGAGGGATTGCTAATGATGCATGTTTAAGTTCATACAGACTCCTGAAAGTCATAAACTATAATTTATATACCTTTGTACATACAAAGAACCTTATTTAGAATAAGCATCATTGAACACATTAAAGTAAAATTCGGTCGTTCTGCCAGGCATGGCGCATACATCTGTTATCCCAGTTACTTGGGAGGCAAAGGCAAAAGGATCCCAAGTTCAAGGTCACCCCTCTCTCACAATGAAATTAAAAGAGCTGTAAATGTACCTCAGGGGTAGAATGCAAGCATCTGGGTTCAATTCCCAGTACAGATAATAAATATGTACAAAAATACACACCAAACTACAGTTCAAGTACAAGAAACCTGGCACTGCAAACTGTGGCACGGGTAAATAATTCAAATTTTAACATACTATCATAAGGGTTTACTTAGAATTAACTGACTAGTAGTAGTATCAGGTAATTGCATAATGAAGATATTTCAGTTTTCAGTGACATGGATAAGAGATAAGTTCAAAGAGTTTACTGCCATCACTAAGCCTGATAAACCACCTATTATCAGTACCTGGAAATCCTGATCTAGTTTTGATTTTCCCATTAAATACAAAAAACTTCAGATTTTAAAGACAGCTAGATAATTATGCATTAAGTTTTATTTCATATCAAATCATTAAAGATCTTCCCTCCGAAAAGAACACTTCACAGTAGTATAGTCTATAAACCCTATCAGAAAAAATGTGCAAGACTTCCATACTTTTTGGAAAGGTAAGTATGAAAACAACTATTTAGTAAGTGAAATTAAAAAAAAAAAAACAACAAAAATTCTCTTACCTACATGCTTAATTCTGGCCATGATTTAAGAAAATGTTAAACTAGAAACACATGATAAAAATTCTCACAATAATGGGGAATACAAAGAATAAATATTGAGTGGAAAAAAATGTGTTCTTACAAATTTAATAAAAGCCCCATATTATAAAGACTTGCCTCTGTTGTGTAAAAAATGTTTTAGAACCAAATACAGCTAAAAGTTTAGAAGACTAAAGGATTGCAGTACAAAGAAAAATAGCAAGTAAAAGTTTAGAGACATTTTGTTTAAATAATCCTGAGTACAGTGACGCATGCCTGTGATGCCAGAAACTCAGGAGGCTGAGTCAGAAGGACAACAAATTCCAGGTAAGCCTTTGCAATTCAGCGAATCTGTCTCAAAAAAAAAAAAAAAAAAAAAAAAAGAGGGGGAGAAGCTAGGTATGTAACTCAGTGGCAGAGCACCCTTGGATTCTATCTGAACGGGGTGGGGGGGCTTACGTGTTTTGTATAAAGGCTAATTTGAGCTCATGTGGAAGTTATTGCACCGCACCATTTTCTAGGTGGTTTGGTGAAAATTCCATTAAAGTGATTTGATGTATCCCAGTACCCATCAAGTCTGTTTCCCAAAAGCATGCCAGACTTTGTCCTGGCAGACTTAGCATGAAGATAGCTAAGTAAAAATACAAGAAACTGAGTAGCCGGGTACAGCAGTACATGCCTGTAATCCTACCAATTTTGGAGGTTGAGGCAAGAGGATTACAATTCAAAGCAATCCTCCAACATAGCCAGACCCTAAGCAACTTATTGAGACCCTGTCTCAAAATAAAAACTAAAAAGGGCTAGGAATATGGCTCTGTGGTTAAGAGGCCCTGGGTACAATTCCAGGTACCCAAAACAAAAAACTGTTGAGCAAAGAAACAGGTAATCATTTATGAATGACCTATTTCCACAACCTGTATTTCTGAGGTTAGTACAGTAGCTAGTGATTAGAAGCCCAGATTAAACAATTAGAATGAGTTAAAATCCCCAATTTTCCCATTTCCCAGTAGCTAAAATTCAAGCCACCTTGTCTCAGGATAATGATAATTATAAATACCTACATCAAAGAGCAAATTTGACTAATTATAAGTTGTAATGACCCATAAATAACAATCACAGTGCATGGTAAACAATCAAGACCTAATGTTACCAAATATTGAGACAAGTAATCAAAATAAAAATGGAAAATAACAAGAATCAACAATGAAAAATTTTAAATGTAGACTTTTTCACTTCTACAAATCTCACTCAGAAAACATTTCCCCTCCAAAAATATCTCCCTTATAAATTTTTTCATAAAATTAAGGAACACTATAGAGCTACATTTAAAATGTTAACTGAAAAATTGCACACTTAAAAATAATTCCAAAACAATTTCATGCATATTTTGGGTAAGATTCACAAAAATTTTAAGTTAGTTAAAACATAATAATTTGCAGTTAGCAAATTAATGAGAGTAAAATAGGTTAAAATAAGTTGTCATTAATAGCAAAAATCTTTTAAAAATTCCCCTTCCTCTTCCCTTAAAATAACAATTCTAAAGACAACTGTGGTCTAGAATACTCCACTGTACTTTTCCATTTGTCTTAACTTACAGATCACTGGAAATAATACTTGAGTTCATATTACTTTTCTCGTTTTGACTAACATTACGATGAAAATACTATAAAATTTGTAGTAAGCTAATACTTAAATACAAGGGACAACAAAGGACTATTTTACAATATAATATTCAAATAATTTAATCAGTAACAGAAATACAAGATTTTATAAAACAATTCTCTAGAATAGGGAAAATAAAAGTAGGATATTAAATTATATTAGAACTATATTCCTTTTAAGTGTGATAATGGTTTGTTTTGTAGGAAAACATTCTATATAAAGCATTCATGGCAAAACATTAAGTAACACTGATCCTAGGTAGAAATTATAATGGCATTCACCATGCAGTTTTTAAAAACTTGTTTGAAATTTATCACAATAAAAACTTCTGAAGGGGGAAAAAGATTAAACCACTTGCCTAAAGGTCACAGTAATTCAACGGGAAGAGATATGGGTCCCAGCAGTCCTAGGTGTCCAGACACCAAATTCTGCCATTCCTATTCTTACATAGTATTCTTTACAGTGTCCTATAAATTCTTTGCCTTTAAGATTTTTTTTAAAAGATCATTTCCACAGTACCAAAAATGATCAGGTCAGGGCTGGAGCGGTGGCTCAGCAGTTTCAGCGCTTGCCTGGCAAGCACAAGGACCCGGGTTCAAACCCCAGCACCACGTACACAGCTAAGTGTTGGAGCAACTAAGGCCATGTGAAAAACTCAATAAAGTTGTTCCTCTTTCTCTGTCTCTCTCACTGTCCCTCTTTCAAAAAAAAAAAAAAATGATCAGGTCATTGTTACAGTAACACATTGAGTAAAATTCTGACCTTGCAGTTGAGGAACATGACAAAGAGTAACATCCCCCACTCCTACACATAGATCAAATTTAATATGAAGTTCTTTTAACCTGATTATTGGTTCTTTAAACAGAAACCTCCGAGATTATTTGCAATTGGTCATTTTTTATTTATTTAAACAAGATGCCAAAAAATATAGTATTTGGGGGCTGGAGTGGTGGCTCGGTGATTATAGCGCTTGCCCGGCGTGGGCGAGTACATGGGTTTGAACTTCAGCACCCACGTACACAGCTAAGTGTCAGAGCAACGAAAGCCACGTGAAAAACTCAATGAAAATTATCTGTTTTTCTCTCTTTATAAACTATATGTGTGTGTGTGTGTAGTATTTGCCAACGTGATCTAGAATAGCTTTTTGATTCATTTTCTAACTTGTTTTTAAACTTTTTTTAAAGAGCAGGGGAGAGTTAACTTCATTTTTTCATCTGCTTTTTTTTCCTCCACTTAGTTGTGTATGTGGTGCTGGAGATCAAACTTGTGTCCTCGCACATGCCAGGCAAGTACTTTACTGCTGAGCCACCTATCCAGCCCCTCTAACTTGCTTTTAAAGTGAAAAACTAAATTTTTAATCATGTAAAACTATCAAATAATTGTTCAAGTCACCATGCATAACACCTGTAATCTCAGCCACATGAGAAGCTGATGCAGAAGTATTTCAACCTCCTGACCAGCCTCCTGACAGTGAGAACCTGTCTCAAAGTTTAACAAAGGAAAAAAGAAAAAATAAAAAAGGTTAGGAATGTAGCTTAGTGGTAAAGTGCCCCTCAGTTCAATCCCCAGTAGGTTACAATGGTTCATATTAAAATGTTGTTTCTACACAACCTAATGTGTGGATGGAGCACATTTTGGGGGTTTTCTTTCCCCATAGAGTAAGAATTGATAGGGATTATTGACAAAAGTAAATTATTACATACTCAGAAAACTTGCTAAAATTAAAAAAAAAACACTACAATCTTCTAAATAGTCTTGTTGAACTATACTAAGCTGCTTACAAGAAAAAAACCAGGAGTGAAAGTCAATATACTTTCCAAACATAATAACAAGCTTAGAAGTTTGAGATGTTAACATAGTACCTATTTACATTCAACAATAAACTTTGAAAAACAAGCTAATAAGGAAAAATATCACTGATTCAGTGAAAAATCATCAACAGGTTCTAAATGGGTGGACAGTTATGGGATGAGAAAAGGATTAGTCTGAAAGTCAGGATGGTTAATCTGCCCTCAATAATAAACTCCCCTATGACACTGCATCTTTATGCTGTCATTTTTACATTTTATAAAATTTAATTACCAAGGTAAGGATTACTTAAGAGTTTCAAAGAAAGACTACGAAGGAGGGACAGGTGCTGGGGATCCAACCCAGGCACTTGCAAATGCTACGTAAGAACTCTACTCTGGAGCTCTACTCCCTCTGCTTCAAATGTCATCTTTTTTTGTACTAATTGTAAAATGGAAATTAATAATCACAAACCTGAAATCCCAGTGGCTTGCAAGGCTGAGGCTGATGATCCCAAGTTCAAAGCCAGCCTCAGAATCTAAGTGCGGCCCTTGAGCAACTTAGCAAGGCCCTGCCTCAAAATAAAAAATGGGCTTGGGATGTGGCTCAGGGATTAAGTAACCCTGGGTTCAATCTCTAGGACCAGGACAAGAGAGAGAGAGAGAGAGAGAGAGAGAACACATAGTAGTGTCTCTGGATGAGTTAGACTGAGAATGATTGATCTCAGTTTTATACCTTTTCAATTGAAACAATTTCAACTAAAGAAGGAAGCATGAAATTTAGGGGCTTGGAAACTGTTCCACATCAAAGGAGATTAAAGAGGAATGATGACTACATATAATGATCTTGGATTAGATATGGATTAAGAAAATTTCTATAAAGGTCGCTCCTCTAAAAAGCAAAACTGTATGGCAAATGTTGAATTTCCTGAATTTGGTTAACTGTTTATATATAAAGACACCTTTGTTATTAGGAAAACAAACACCTTTGTTATTAGGAAAAGTACTAAAAGGTCATGAAGTATGCAAACCATTGCTTACATTTCAGAAAAAGAGAACTGACCAAACATATATACTTAGCCAAACAAATCTGTGAGTTCTGCATCCACAAAGTCAACTGACTGCAGATTGAAGTTAGAAAAAAGAAACTGCACCTGTATTGAATGTGTGTAGACTGTCATTATTCCCTAAACAGTTCAGTATAATTATTTGCATAGCATTCAGTGTACTAGTCATTTTTAGAATCTGAAGTATATGGAATAATGTGCATAGATTGCATGCAAATACTATGCAATTTTATACAAAGAATTTGAGCAGCCACAAATCTAGGTTCTAGAACTAATCCCCTATGGACACCAAGAGATGAGGGCAAAGGAAATAAGGGAGGTTTTCTGCATTATTCTTCCAAATCATAAATAAATTACAAAAAAGTATTCAAATTGTAAATGTCCAATTGTGACTGTTAAAAGCAATGTTCTTTCTATTCATAATGAAGATTAAACCATGTGGTCCTGTGACTGGTAAACAATTTGAATGTTCAATTCTAAATACTCATAATCTAAATAATGTTTCAAGCAATTTCAACTATCATATCCCAATTATAAGAACTACAAAAACCTCCAAATTTCTTGATTGCTACACAAAAGCTAACAATGATAACCAAAGGAAATGGCAAAGTGAGGAAATTAAGTGCTTAAAGACAAATGTTATTTTATTGTCGATCTGCACTCAATGTTAATACTTTAAACTCTCATGACACTGTAATTTTGAGACAATTTCATATGGTACTGTACACATTCATTTTATAAAATTTAGATTGCTGAAGTGAGTCTCAATTATACCTGGGAAACCCGTTCTAAAATTACCATCCATTTGCTTCTAGTTATTTATTATTTAAAACTTGTCAAGTCATTAAGGAAATATTTTAAGATCTGTTTTGTAAGAGGACACAAGTTTAAATTGGCTGAGAAACACTGCCCCTTCTTTCTAGTGAAAAATTCGGAAATGAACTGAAACCTGACTACAAAAGTGAGAAATAACTGATTCCTTTCAAGGACAGTATATTCCACCCTCCCTAAAAGAATTAGTAGTAACCACAATACCTATAATGCCTACAGTACTGGAGCTGGAGTGGTGACTCAGTGGTTACGGTGCTTGCCTGGCATGCGAAAGGACCCAAGTTTGAACACTAGCACTACATACACAACAAAATGGAGAAACAAAGGCCAGATAAAAAAATAAGAATGGATTCTCTCTCACTGTCCCTCTTTAAAAAGACTCAAGTACTAGTTGAATAAATGGATTTTAGGTGACAAAACTAAAATTATCAAGATATGGTATTCTTTAAAGATAGCTAAAACTACAAAATCTGCAGTTAATTTTTTTAAGCCATATTCTCTGGTTTAAGTGACCCTCTAGTAACACTTGGGACTTTCCTTGGAGGTTGGAAATTCTTAGGTTTGTCATCCATGTTATTACTTGCTTATCTAACAAGACAATTGGGTTTCAAACCCAGGAATTCATTCAGTAACATTTTCCTAGCTAGGGCTGGAGAGGGGGCTCAGCAGTAGACCTGGTTGCCTGTCATGTGCACGGAGCTGGGTTGGAACCCCAACACCATATAAACAACTGTGTGTCAGAAAAAACGGATGAAAAATAAATATTGATTCTTTAAAAACATTGCCAAAGCTAAATGACAATCTTACTCCTGATTGTGGATCTAAGAAAGTCATATGTCACAGATTATTTTTTGATTATACAGAAAAACAAGTTATTTTAATTTGTTCTTTATTATGAGCATAGGGAATGTTCTGTCATACATGAAATATACTGACAGAATATTTAATTACTCTCCTCTAATGCCTAAATTTCCATGACAGACAGACAATACTTCAGAAAAACAAAACATGTATCCATTCCTCAGAGATTAAAGCTAGCAATACTGGTAAACTAACCCAGTAGCCTTTATGCTTTAAAGGCATGTGGGGTGATTCACAAGCAGGGAAATGTGTAAGCTTTGGCTCCAAATGGTAACAATTTGACTTACTCACACAAAAAGACAAGGACCAAGAGCTGGGCATGGTGGTACATGCCTACAATTCTGAAGGCTCTGGGGGCTGAGGCAGGAGGATTGCTAACTCAAGGCCAGCCTCAGCAATATAGTGAGACACTGTCTTTTTTTTTTTTTTTTTTAAGAGAGGAACAGTAAGAGAGAGAGAGAGAGAGAGAAAATCAATTTTTATTTAGTTTTTCACACAGCCTTCATTGCTCCAAGACTTCATCGTGTACGTGATGCTGGCATTGAACTCGCGTACTCACACATGCTGGGCAAGGACGGTAACCGCTGGCTGGCGATGTAGCTCAGCGGCAGTGTTCCTGGGTTTAATCACCATTGTGAAATTAAACAACTATAACAAAACAAAGTGAGGGGCGAAACAGCTATAAATATGATTTGGAACAAAATATCCATTTTGGCTTTAAATATGCAAAACTTGAGTCAATCTGGAAACTGAAAAAAATAATTTGAAATCCATCATTATTAAATAGTCAATATTCTTCAAGAACGATATGAAAAACTGCAGAAATTATTGCCATCAAAAAGGCCATTTTCCAGATATGAATTCTGGGATAAAAGAAGACAATGTTATCTGATGCAAGAGCTGAAATTTCACAAATAAAAAGGCCATAACTGATAGAACACTTTCTTTCATATAATTAGAGTTGTTTTTAGAAAGATCAAAACAGCTTTGAGAACTCATTATCTCTGAACCTTATTACATTTCAACTATTCTAAGGCTACAATTCAATACTGTTTTGACATGGCTATATCTTTAGAATTATCACTTAACACCTCCAAATTGAACAATTTTCTTTAGAGGTCTCTCATCACACAAAATGGTAACTTACCCACATTATGATTCCCTGAGCCTTAGAAATGCAGATCAGTTCTCAACAAGCTGTATTCAACTTGTTCACCACTTTTTGTTCAAACTGCTGTGGATTCTGTTACATGGAGGAAAAAAATCTAGAAACTTCAGCCTATCGCACCAACTTTTCTGCTAGGAATTTCCTACAGCAGAAGAGTAAGGCAATAAAAAGTTAAGTCTAAAAATAAATTCTTTACAAGCTAATAAATTTAACTTGTCCACATTTACAAAAGCAAAGCTTTTTATAGGTATCACTGGTAGTAATCTTCCTTTTCCTGGAAGTGCCTTGAATAGACTCATTCAAAACAATTAACTGGCTCAAAGTAGAACTACTAAACAAAATAATGAACCCAAGAGAAAACCTCTGAGCCTTTATGTTAAGTGGTCTTTTGCTTTTTAAGAGTGAGTTCCCGTCTTGTTCTAAGCTCAAATCCTGTGCATCATGACAAGGCTTGTAAGTGCTGACACAAGTTCTATTCCCAAATATGGCAGTTATTAGCTCTGTAATATTATCAAGGGTTCAGGTGTGTTTAGTCTACTCATGGATGCCATGTTGGGAAATATCTTTAATACCTCTTGAGAAGAGAGAGGTTACACAAACCAAAATCATTCCCTATGATTTCAATGAATATATTCTCAATAATTTTTAAAAGGTTTGGATATTATGTAAGTATTGTGTTATGCTATAAATGTCCAATGTAGGTTATAACTCTAGTACACTCAGGAAAACATTAAACTGCATGGTCCACTACTTAATTTTAAAATACATACTTTTCATCATTCATAAATCTAGTTAAGATATATTCTTTCCCACATTTTCAGATATAACTCTTAGAAAACAAAATGAGTAATTAGAAGCCAGTAAAAATGTCCTTATAGAGAAAAGAAAATATCCATATTTTTTTTTCAATGTTCAGACTGAAGAGATTGTAATTTTCCACATCTGTAATGCCAGTGACTCAGGAGGCTGGCAGGAGGATCCCAAGTTTGAGGCCAGCCTCAGCTACTTTGTGAGGTCCTGTCTAGAAATAAAAAATAAGGACAAGGGATGTAGCTCAGTGATAAAGTGTCCCTGGGTTCAATCCCCAGCACCAAAAGTAAATAAAAGTTAAGAAATACAAATATAATCAGGCTAATCAGTAATAGTATTTTGCTTGAAAATAAATTGCTCATTATACATTTAAAAAAAAAATTACGTAAGCTGGGTACTGTGGTGCATGCCTGTGATCCAAGCTGCCTGGAAGTCTGAGACAGACGAATTCCAAGTTCATGGCCAGCCTAACCAACTGAGCAAAGCCTTAAGCAACTTAGTGAAACCCCGTCTCAAAATAAAAAGGACTGAGGATGTGGGTTCAGTGGTTAAGCACTCCAGAGTTCAATCTCTGGTACCAAAACAATCAATTAAATAAATAAATAATAAAATTACCTAGACAATAAAAAGATAGAAAATATAAGGTTGATTTCAAGAAATTTCGTTACTTCAGTGACTGTATGTCCTTTTGCAAATAGTTTTAGTATGAAATGTCTTGGGTGAAAAGGTTTCAATTTGGGGTTGGGGGTAGTGTATATAGACCATGTTAGTAGAAGTAATAACACCTAAACACTGCTGCTATGATAACGGATAGGGGCAAAGGATGGAATGAAATATTTCAATAAAGCCTAAAATATTTTACTATTTGTAATAGTGAACATACAGATACGTCTTTTCCTTATCAAAGCATTACCTACTTATTCAAAGAGCTTTCAGATATGATCACTTGGTTGTGTTTGCAAGTACTTCCTATTGTTTTTTTTGTATTTCTATTCTATATTTATTTGTGCATTTAAGAAATTGTAGATAAAAAAGCATATTGAATTTTAGAGTAAAATCTGAATAATCACACAGACATGGACCAACATTTATTACAAACAGGAAAAGTCTGGATCTATAAGAATACAGTTTTTTTTTTAAAGGGCAGCAAACTGAAGTATAAAAAATAAACTACTGCAATCTATAATAATGTAATAATATTACCTGCATTTTAAAATCACATTGCTCAATATGTACAAAACATTATAATACAGTAATTTAAACTGCTACGTAAAGGCATTAAAACAGCATCAACAGTGGAGAAGTTTATTTCAATTTAAGTCACTCATGATCCATACTGAGTTCACTTCCATTTTCCCAAGATTTATTTTTTAGTCTGTTTTTCCAAGATAGGTTATTTTGAAAAATTGAAATTTATACTTCACAACCTATTATTTATAAGGAAAGAAAAACCACATAAAGAACTCATAAGTTTTTTAAATAAAAAGCAATCAATTCTCTATAAAATTTTATTAAATAATTACAACTTTCACAGACAGCAGGATACATTGTTGCTATTGCCAGCAGAATTACCTTCTTCATTTTTCCTTCAGCTACCAATAAAAAAATCCTTCTGTTGGAAAATTTCTTATGTATGTGACTCAATTCAAAACAAATTACTTCTAATAATAAAATAATGTAGCTTACATGTTGTCACATTGATCACCTAACTACATGAAAAGCTACAGAAACCAAAGTAGAGAGGGAAATTTAACGGAATGTGGCAAAATTATATAGCTTTTCTCAATTTTGTGATAGTGACTCTTTTGATCACTCTAAAAAGTGGTTCTGTAAAAAGCACTGAGACTAATTAGGAATACTGGAATACACCAAAGTGTTAAAAAATTTTGCATTTCTTAAAACATAAATATAAACTAAACTGCATGTAAATCATTTGTATACAATTAAAGTTGGAGATAATTTTAAAGTGTTGCCTTTCGTAAAGCTAGGAAGCACAAAAATGTAGTTTTATATCATGATGGTCAGAATCAGACTCTATACTTGATAAAGTATATCTCTTTATGAATATTCCTAAAACTGCTTGTTCTGAGAATTTCATTAAATCACATGAAGCAGAGGTTTAAAAAGGAAGAGTAAGAATATACAAGAAAAAGAGGCAAATATGATATCCTAAATATTATACACAATACTAAAAAATGACTTGGACTAATGTTCAAGTAGTATGTGCAAAAATTTTCAATGGAGAAGCAAATTAATTTTGTATTAATGATATATATTTTCTATTAGAAAAATTAACATATTTATAGTTGTATATGTAGTTTAGCTGAATATAAAGAAGTGAAACATCACAATTTTCCCAGCATGAAGTACCGACTTACAACAATGTATTAACACAACTTTATTTTGATAGTGCATACAGGATGTTATATAAACACTGTTAGTGTTACTTTCAATGGAAAGACATTCTTATTATGAACTCAGATATTTTAAAAGTATTATAAATGTTATGTATCTTCTCCAGAAAAAGGTCACATCGAGTGACAAGATCAAACAAAATTTTAGCCTTTCACAGGCCAAAACCAAAAAACAGGAAGAAAAAAAAGTGAAACTAGAAAGAAAGCAAATCAGAAAAAAGAGAAAAACACAACTCAGGTATGCATTTCTGAAACCAGCATTCAATTTAACAGCTTAATTCCTAAACCAGAAGTATAAAATTTTAAATATACACATATTTGTTACCATTTTTCTCAATAGATGATTTATACATACATACATATCTGTTTTATACATATATATTTGTGTGTGTGTGTTTGAATGTGAAATAACTGCAAACATCACAATAAATCAGGCACCTGCTAGCAGCTCTGAAATATACAAAATGAGCCTGTTATTTGGACAAATTCCAGCCCCTAGGAATAACATGTTATTTCTCAGAATTTATTTATTTATTTATTTTTAGAATGTAGTTTGTATCTTATAGTTAGGAAATGGGAGAGGCAAACTCATTGTGTTCATAATTACAGAATCTAGTATCTGCCAATTTCAGCTTATTGTTTTAATGAAACACACAATGTCTAAATACTGGAGAAAAAAATTTCAAAAACTCAGAAATTTCTACTTCATTATACAAAATGATTATATACCAATTCTTTGTTTCTGATAAGTTTAAATATAGCTAACGTGTTTGTAAATGCAAGCCACAGGGGTAGGTGATCCAGGTTCCTTGCTTTTATGACTAGTATGAAGCAGCACTGGCTTCAGCATACTCAGGACTCACCTGCTGAGTTTCATGCCTACCTACTCTGGTGATTTAAAGAAAGAAAGGGTCCAGAGGATAGGTGAAACTTTTAAAGATATGCTCATGGATCAAAACTACCAGACTTCACATAAGCCACAACCGCACTCACACATACAAACACACAAACGTACAGACTACATACACAACCTCACACAAAAATAAAACACACACAATGTTCCTGCTATTGTCCAGTAATTTCCCTCCCACAAAGTAATAAAATCTAAACTACAGCAAAAATTCAATGAGTACACTGTAGCCTCTATTTGACACTTCTATTGGTTGGGTCCATTCTGATGACACATCACAGGTAGTACTGTGTTGCGCTGAACTCTGTTCAGTACTGCTGATGGCTGAAGTCCTTTGAAGAGGTCTAAACAGACCCACATGTTATCAAATTTTGGCTACTGTGGAAAATGTTATGTTGAGGCTGCAGTGTACTTAACTATGTTGAGAATTTATATTACAAATTTAACATTAAAAATCAAAGTATTGCTTTAAGTATTATAAAGAACTTATAAAAAGAAATGGTTATCGTTTTCGGTCGAATGTGGATATCAATTACTCCCATCTCACCAATCCGTCCTATTAATTTATAACCTGAAAATGATTTCTTGGTGCTGTTAGAAACATTAACACTTCAAGAATGGGGGTTTTACTCTTTAAACATGCCTGGCTTCAAATTTTAAGACAGATATAAAACAAGAAAAAGAAATCATAGTATTATTGGGTAAATTACGATTAAAAAGTTTGAGTTGCATTAGCTTATTCCTGTATAATGTAAACTTCATCTTACAGAAAAAACTTTCTTTAAATTGAGTGCTTACATTGACAATCCATGCATTTTCACAAAATTTAAATTTGAAATCATTCTTATGTATGTTTCATTTCAGACACTCAAAAGATTCTTTGAAGCTAAGTTAACAATTCTGTATTTTCATATACTCCCATTCATATTAGTTTGTAAGTAGGAACAAAAAGAAAAATGAGTTCTAAATAAATGACACAGGAGGCAATAAATTGACACATGACAAGTAAATAAAAGGCTAAAGCACTCCAATACCATTGAAACTGTTTTAATGTTGTTGCAATTCCAAAATGCAACAATCATCAGCTTGTCAAAGACCCAAAATTCAAAAATTCATTTTAATTACTCCTTCATACCTAGTTTACAAAATAAAGGCACGAGACATTTAACTCCTCCTTGTCCTATTTGTGCTATGTTCCTAACTTGTTTCCTATCTCTATAGTGTATGCAGCAATTCCCATCAGATGCTATATATGAAAAAATAAAATAAAATATTAACCTCTGCTTCAATGTACAGTTTCCAGAATCTGCCAGAACTGGGGAACTGGGCAACAAGGCGTTCATAAGTCTTCCGTGCTTTGTCTATAGGTTGATTCTAAAATTGAAAACCAATAAACAGCATTTACAATGTTAGGATTATGAAATATTATTTACTGCAGAACCAAGTAGTGTGATTGGACCCATAGAGAAGGAAATGTAATCCTATTTCACTAAACCTGTGCCTCTCGAATGAGAATGCTCCAAGCATCAAGGTCATATGGATTCTCTTCTAATTTCTTTTCCGCTTTCTTCACCTTCTCTGGGACATACTCAGCTGCCTGAGGGAAAAAACAACAACAACAAATTAAAGTTATTGTTAAAAATTTCATGCCTAACTTATTCAAGAACAATATAGAACGTATCAGTCCCTAGAAGCAATGTCACAAAACAAAGCAATAAAATGTGCTCTTATAAAGGAGAATTGCATTTCATAAGAGGAATCTATGAAATGTGTTATCAGAAGTCACATGCATTAAAAAGAATGAAGTAAAGTGATCTCTACTTTTATTCAATTATAGGATTAAACATCATTTTTATGTTAGTAGTACATCACAATTCTCAAATTTTATGGTCTTAGGATCTCCATACTCTTAAAAAATTTAGTCACAAACTAGGCATAATGGCACATTCCCTATAATCCCAGTGACTTGGGAGGCTGAAGCAGGAGGATGGCAGGTTCCAAGCCAGCCTCAACTACTTAGCAAGGCCCTAAGTAATTTAGACAGACCCTGTCTCAAAATAAAAAATAAAAAGGGCTGGGGATGTGCCTCAGTGGTCAAGAATCCCTGGGTTCAATCCCTGGTACCAGCAACTATCTTTGTGGGACTGGAGCAGTGGCTCAGCAATTACGGCCCTTGCCTGGCATGCACGAGGACTCAAGTTCAAACCCCAGCACCATGTACACAACGAATGAAAGCCACATGAAAAGCTAAATAAAATTGATTCTCTGTCACTCTAATTAAAAAAAAAAAACTATCTTTTTTCAGATTGGTAAATATTTGGTCTGACTTTTTTTTAAAGGGAGCTGGATTTTCTCATCTGCTTCTGCATTCAATTTGCTACCATACAATGTTATATAGATGTTGAAAACTCCCACTATGCACTTGTAAGAGAATGTTGTAATTTCCATTTTTGTTTCTGAGATGGAGGTCTTCCTATGTTGTCCAGGCAGGTCTAGATCCTCCTGCCGCAGCCTGTTAAACAAATTGAATTACTGGAGTATGTGTTAGATTTCTTTCCTTTTTTTTTTTCTTTTGGTACCAAGGATTTAATCCAAGGGGGCTTGAAACCCCTGAGCCACACCCCCAGCCCTTTTTAAATTTTTCTTTTATTTTGAGACAGGGTCTTGCTAAGTTGCTTAGGCCTTTGCTAAGTTGCTGAGGCTGGCAAACTTCCTCCCTCAGCCTCCCAAGCCGCCAGGATACAGGCATGTGCCACTATGCCTGGCTGTGTCTTAGATTTCTTATGAAATTGTCTAAACTCACAGATCCTCTGAATACCTTAGGAATTGCCAGGAGTCCCTGGACCAAGTTTGAGAAACACTGCAGTGAGACTATTCATTCTGAGTCACAAAATGCAAGCATGAAATGACATGAAAATTTTATTCTGATGTAGGAAATGGTGTGCAAATATTTAAAGTATAAAGAAAACTATAAAACAATCTGCACTTAAGGACATTTAAAACACATGTTAAAATGCTTAGCATAGTCACATCTGGGTAATGAGTAGTGGAAGTAAATGTAATTTTCTCCCCTTCTAGTATTTTCCAAACTCTTTAATAGGGTGATTTTAAAATTTTTTTTTTGTTCTTGTTTTGCAGTACTGGGGATTGAACCCTAGAATGTACCACCGAGTACCAGCCCTTTATTTTGAGATCACATCTCGCTAAATTGCCCAGGCTGGCCTGGAACTTGCAACCATCCAGCTTCAGACACCAAGTAGCTTGTATTACAGGCGTATATCACCACACCTAGTTTAAGGTGGTTTTATTTTTACAGAAATTTAATCTTGAGAATGGGGATGTAGGTCAGTGACAGAGCACTTGCCCAGCATTTATGAGGGAACTCCTATGTTCAACCCCTAGTACTGTAAAAAAGAAAAAAAATTACAAAAACTAGAAACCCTAAGATAGTAACTACCACATGAGGCTTAAAAAAATGTATTACTGGGGCTGAAGCAGTAGCTTAGCGATTATGGCGCTTGCCTGGCATGCGTGAGGATACCCCAGCACCACGTACACAACAAAATGTCGGAACAACGAAAGCTACATGAAAAACTAAATGAAACTTATTCTCTCATTCTCTCTCTGTCCCTCTCTCTTTAAAAAAGAAAAAAAAGTATTACTTCCCAAACTGTTGTTCAGATCTTTTGTGTATCAAAAAAAGCACGATGCTTAAATAAAGTCAGATAATTATTTTGTCTTTTTTCCACGACTTCTTGAAACCTATAATACACATTGTTAATATTTTAGCATAAAGGTGCCCCATCACCTTTCTTTAGCAGAATTATCTTGTGTAACGATTCTGTCAAAGCATCAGTTTAGAGCTGGAGTGATGGCTCAGCGGTTAACGGTGCTTGCCTGCATGTGCGAGTACATGGGCTTGAACTCCAGCACAACATACACAGCAAAGTTTTAGAGCAACAAAAGCCACATGAAAAACTAATTAAAAAATAAATTGTCCCCCTCTCTAAAAACAAAAAACAGTTGAGTAAAGTTTTAAGGGTCATTCTGCTGCTGGGCATGGTGGCGCACACCTGTGATCCCAGTGGCTGGAAAGTCTGAGGCAGGAGGACTGCAAGTTCAAAGCCAGCCTCAGCAACTTAATGAACCCTATTTCAAAAAAAAAAAAACCATAAAAATGGGCTGGGGATGTGACT
Organism: Aplodontia rufa; assembly: GCA_004027875.1. Classification (NCBI taxonomy): domain Eukaryota; kingdom Metazoa; phylum Chordata; class Mammalia; order Rodentia; family Aplodontiidae; genus Aplodontia; species Aplodontia rufa. The sequence goes on from PVKS010001239.1 coordinate 80,372, forward strand.
CAGAGGTTAAATGCTCCTGGATTCAATCCCTGGTACCCCTCCCCCCAACCAAGAGTAATCTGTTTAGAGAAACAAATTACCTAGGAGAAATAAATGCTGTAAGAATAAACTGTACCAATGGAAAGCATTCATTTATTTAGAAAGAAAAACAAATTTCTAAGAGACTACTGCAACTTAAACTAAAATTGTATTTTGCTGGGGACAGTGGTGCACGCCTATAACCCCAGCAAGTTGGGCAGCCGAGGCAGGAGGATTCCAAGTTCAACAAAATCTCAGCAACCTAATGAGCCCCTAAGGACTTAGAGAAATGACCTCTCAAAATAAAACATTAAAAAAGGGCTGGAGATGTGGCTCAGTGGAACAGCATCCCTGGGTTCAATCCCCAGTGCCATACAATAAAACTATGATTTAGAAATGGTGGCAAATCAATCAATGGATCAATGGATGAAACTAGTTCACAAAAGCAATATATGGAAAACTGGCAAATAATAATGGTAGCATTTCATATCAGAATGTTGGATTATTCAATAAATACAGTCAACTGTCAGAAAAGCTGTAAGTCTATTTAACAAAATAAAGTCAAATTTCTATTTTATTCACCCTTTCTACCAAAAGATAGGTCCAAGATTTAAACATAAAACAAGGGACTGAGGATACTGCTCACTCATAGTGGGCATGCTTAGTACTTGTGCATGAGAAAAGTATCAAAATCAAGAGACAAACTTAATATTTCCAACCCATATAATAAAAGTACTAAATTCATTAGTAAAAAGTCCAGTTAGCAATGTTAAAAGACCAGTGTCTCAAAAAGAGAATGGAGAGCTCTCTCTCTCTGCTCCCCCAGCCATGCACTGAGCCACTTTCCTCTGCCATGCTCTTCAACCATGATGTTTAGCCTCACCTCCAGCCCCAAAGAATGGAGCCAGTCTTCTATGGACTAAGATCTCCAAAATTGTGAGCCCCAAATAAATTTTCCTCTTAAAAAAAAAAAAAAAAAAAAGGAGAATGGATGAAGGGGCTTGAGGCACATCTCAAGGAGTGCTTGACTAGTATGCACAAGACCTTGTCTCCTATCCCAGCACTGCCAGGATGGGGAGCAGGGTATCCAAACCATATGAACAGTACATAGAATAAGAATTAACTTTTTTTTTTTTGGTACTGGTAATAGAACAGAGTTATCCTACTGAGTTCTATATCTAGACCTTTTTCTAAATTTTGAAACAAGGTTTCCTCTAAGTGGCCCAGAGCTCTTGATCTTCCTCCCTTGTTTCCAAAGTAGTTGTGATTACAAGCACAAGCACATACCACCATGTAGGCTACAATTAAATTTTCAAACATTCAAAAACATATCAAACATCTAATAATTAACATCACACTGGCAATGGTATGCAGAAGCAGACAGTTGGTGGGGTTTTTTTTGGTTGCTGTTGTTGTTTTTGTTTTGGTACTGGGGTCTGAACCCAAAGGTGCTTTAAGTTGCTGAGGCTGGCTTTGAACTTGCCATCCTCCAGCTCAGTCTCCCAAGCTGCTGAGATTGGAGGCACGCACCACCATAACTGGCTCCAAAAGTGCTTTAATATTGAGCCACAAGCTCAGTCCTTATTTTTTATTTTGAGACAGGGTCTCACTAAGTTGCTAAAACTGGCCTTGAGCTTGCAATCCTCCTGCCTTAGAGCTTTCTGAGTCACTGGGAGACAGATATGCCCCATTGCACACATTCTTACAGTGTGCAGCAATACTGATCAAAATTAAATGATGGCTCCCCCCTCAAGGTTTCAGCACCAAAACAAACACTCCCCCAACCAAAAAAAAAAAAAAAAAAAAAAAAAAAACAAACCCACAACATAGCCTCTGAGACAAGAGTCCCCTGTGTTTCTCCTTTGCTAGCAAAGCAATAAAACTTCTTTTTCCTTGTTCTTTAAACAGTGTCCTTGTTACTGGACTGGCATTAGGGACAAGGACCAAGTTTTATTTATGTATTTTTTTTTAAAGAGAGAGGGACAGAGAGGGAGAGAAAGAATCAATTTTTATTTAGTTTTTCATGTGGCTTTCATTGCTTGGACACTTTGTTGTGTACGTGGTGCTGGGGTTCGAACTTGTGTACTCACACATGCCAGGCAAGCACCATAACCGCTAAGCCACAGCTCCAGCCCAGGACTAGGCTTTCTAATGTAATTGTGACTGTATTCATTTATGGCAGTGACTTCTCCTACTTTTTTAACTCATAGATCACCCAGAATTCATTTTTTGGGCCTGCGTGCTTAGTACCATTTGTTCTGCCATGTCTAAATTGAGATTTTGGCCCTCTGTCTGTTTAACTGTTTTTTTTTCCTCAAAAAGTGAAGAGAAAACAAGGTGATGGAAAAAAAGCCTTTGGAAACTGAATTATTGCTAGGTAAAACTGCTTAATTCAAGGTTTCCAGAAAACTTGAAAATAAGAATCTTAAAGCTTACAAAAACACAATATATTTGGGTCTGGTTCAATGTGTTTTCATAAGTTGTTAATGTATAGAAACAGTTCAAGAGCCATGTGCACAGCTGTAATCCCAAAGCCTAGGGAGACTGAGGCAGGAGGATCACCAGTTGAAAGTCAGTTTCAGCAACTTAGTGAAGCACTAAGCAACTCAACAAGGCACTCAACAAAACTTAGTGAGATCCTGTCTCAAAATAAAAAATAGTGAAAGGGTTGGGGAATGTGACTCAGAGGTTAAAGGCTCCTGGGTTTAAATCCTAGTACCAGAAAAAAGAGAACAGTTCAAAGCTGTTTTCCTCCTGGGTCTTCACTAAATCTAAGCCTACTGAGAGGTAAAATTCAAGTTAACATGGGTCACTATATACGCAAAGAATACTAAGAATTTCTGGTGTGTTTTGATTTTAATAAAGAAAAAAAGAAAAAAAAGGAGCTGAAGCAGTAGCTCAGTGGTTGTGGCGCATGTGTGGAGAGGTGGATTCAAACCCTAGCACCACACACCCAACTAAGTATCATGGCAACAAAAGCCACATGAAAAACTAAATAAAATCGATTCTCTCTTTCTTAAAAACAACACACACACACACACACACCAACAAAACAAAACAAAACAAAACAAAACCCTCACACACAACAAGACCTGTTTAGGGGCTGGAGCAATGGTGGTTCAGCAGTTAGCACTTGCTTAGCATGCAGGACATGGGTTCGTAACCCAGCACCATGTACAAAATGAAGTGCCGGAACAATGAAAGCCACATGAAAAGCTAAACAACACTGATTCTCCGTTTCCCTCACTGTCCCTCTCCCTCTTAAAAAAAAAAATTGCTTGGCTATAAATTAACCTAACAAGTTGAAAAAAAAATGTATACTTTCTATATTTTATAAAAGAACAGAGTAACTCAGAAAATAGACTAACATATAACCAAGGATGATTATAGCAAGAAGTATACATATCTCATTAAACGAAATAAGGCATCTCTTAGATGATCTGCAACCTGGAAAGTGCATTAGAATCACCTGCTGATTTAAAAAGATGCTCACTCATGCTCCAGTTAGCAACTTAGTGAGACCCTGTCTCAAAATAAAAAAATAGTAAAAGGGTTGGAGGATGTGATCAGTTAAGCCAGAGCCTTCAGGAATTTTCGTACCATCAGTTTTGTTTTCTTTTTAAGCTCTTTGGGCGGTTCTAGTCCAGTCTGAAAACCATGGCTCTCTATGTATAACTAACAATTTTTGGTGTCACTAAAGCTTTCTGTAAGTTAGTAAAGTTATGATCCCTTTCTCAGAATAATGTTAAGTACACAAAATAGCTCTCTTCCTCCCTTCTTCTTCAATACTGGGGGTTGAATCCAGAGCCTCATGCCTGCCAAGTCCTCTAACACTGAGTTTCCCCAGTCCTTTTTCTTATTTTGAGACAGAGTCACACTAAGTTGCTGAAACTTGCCTTGAACTTGTAACCCTCCTGCCAGTTTTCCCAGTAGCTGGGATTACAGGCAAAGCCCACCAGAACCACAAATTCTGAGGAATTTAAGAGGAAATCAACTTTATAGAAATTACAGAAATATTTTTTTAAAATTTATATATAGTAATATATACACTTAACACATCAAAACAGTGATGAGTGCAAACACAATTTTGATACTTATATCAAATATTCAAAGATTTATGTCATAGATGTTGCTAACACTATAGTTCCTGGCACTTGTTTGTAATAGAAAGAAATGCTACATTTTAATTAGACATTAGTAAAAAGTTTATCCAGCTGCTGGGCATGGTGTCACACACCTGTAATCCCAGCAACTCGAGAGGTTGAGATGGGAGAAGTACACATTGGAGGCCAGCCACAAAAACTTAATGAGATCTTGAAAAAGGGGGGGGGGGGGCTGGGGATGTGACTCAGTGCCCTGGTTCAATCCCTGGTACCCACCTCTCCCCAAAAGCTTATCCCACCAAAATTCATGAAACCCCTAAAATTCTGTAATACATAGGCACCTGGAGGATCACAGGGAGAATCAGTTACATCTTTATTTTCTCTGGCTAAAGATTAGTTAAATGTTCATAAAATAATCTATATAGCTAATTCTCAAAAGCTGTGGCTGAATTTAATTTCCACAATAAAAAGGTCATTTGTAAGTTATAAACTTGTATGGCGGCCAAGTTTGAGATGTAGCATTTGTCTTCTGGACTGGTTACATATTGTTACAGGGCAAAGGAAAACTGAACAGTTTCCTAGTATCCCCAAGAAGAGAGACTGTATCTCCATAAGGAATGGAACAGGCATGGCACAGTGGCACATGCTTATAATGCCAGATACTCTGAGTCTAAGACAGGTGGATTTCAAGTGGGAACCAAAGTGGCTAACCTACAGAGATCCTGTCTCAAAACTGAAAACATAAAAACAGCTAGGGAAATAGCTCAGTGATAGAGCACTTGCATAACATGCTAGAGGCCCTCCATTCAATCCGAGCACAGGGTTGTATTACTTCCTAACTGTTGCAAAAGCATTCCCATGGGTCACTGAAAGAAAACCTAGCATGATGGGCATGGTGGCACACTCCTATTATCTCAGCAAATGGAGGCTGAGGCAGGAGCATCATGAGTTCAATACGAGCCTCAGCAACTGAACAAGGTCCTAAGCAACTTAGTGAAACCCTGTCTCAAAATCACACACACACTGTGTGTGTACGTGTGTGTGTGTGTATATATAAAAATAAGTAAATAACATGTAGGATTGGGGATGTGGCTTAATGGCTAAGTACCCCTGGGTTGAATCTCTGGTACTGTCCCCCACCAAATACCCACCAACAACAACCACAACAAACCAACCTAGGGAATGTTTCTAATGCCTTTTTTTTTCCTTAAGAGAGAGAGAGAAATAATTTTTATTTAGTTTTTCATGTGGCTTTCATTGCTCCAAGACTTTGTTGTGTCCATGCTAGGGTTTGAACTCGCATACTCGCTCATGCCCACATTAACTGCCAAACCACCATTCCAGCCCCTCCAATGCCCATTTTTAACAGCTTAAGGTCACAACTCTGTTTAGTACAGCTAAAACAACAGCTAGCTGATGAAAGTTAAAAAAAAAAAAAAAAAAAAAAACACACCCCAGGCAACAGAAGCCCAAACTTTAGAACTATCGAAATCTAGTTTGGTGGTTTTTTTGTCTTTCAAATAACATGTAATCCCAATATAACTGTTCCGAGGATATGAATGAAGCCCCAAATCAAGTGAGTAGAACAAGATATAGAGGATTTCTCAAGGCATGTATATTATCAATTATTTAATTTTCTGAATTTATTTTCTCTGTGAATAATAACATGCATATGGTTAAACACTGGGAAGTAGTATTAACATATGCTTTATCTTTTTTTTTTAAAGTAATGGCTTTAAGACATGATTGACATATGTACAATCCACCCATTTAAAATATAAAATTCAGCACTTTATGAATATATTGTTGTACACTATCACAAAGTTTAAAACTTTTTATCACCCCAATAGCAATCTACATCTATTAGCAGTCACTCTCTTTTCCCTCTAATCTCCCAGCACCAAGCTACCACCAATCTACTGTCTCTAGAGATGTGCCAATATTTCACATAAATGGAAAACACTCACCATGTGGATTTTTGTTTCTGGCTTTCAATTAACATAATGCTTTCAATATTTGCATTTTAGTCTATATCAAGTAGTTTTCTTTTTGTTGCTGAATAATATCCCATTATATGGACAGCCTATCTGCCTTTTATTGATTCATTCATCAGCTGATGAACATGGAACTGTTTCCAGTTTGAGGATATTATGAATAGTACTATGAAAAATAGTATACAAGTTTTTCTGTGGAGTTCATTTTGTTTTTCCTTTTTTGGGGGAGTATCTACCTAAAAACAGAATTGTTAAGTCATGCAGTAACTCTGTTTAACACTGAAGAATCACAATCACCAAACTGCTTTCCAATATGACAGGACCAATTTACATTAATACCAGCAGTGTATGAAGGTGTCAGTTTCTCCATGTTCCCTCCAACTTGTGCTATTATGTCTTTCTGATTATAGACGTATTAGTGTGAAATGATATCTCATTGTGGTTTTTTCTCTATTTTTTTAAAGACAGCAAGAGAGTGAGAGTTAATTTATTTTGTTAACTGGTTTATGTGGTGCTGGGGCTTCAAATCCAGGTCCTCATACATGCAAGGCAAGCGCTCTAACCAGTGAACAACTACTCCAGCTCCTCACCGTCATTTTGATTTAGATTTCCCTGATGGCTAAAGAAATCAAGCGTCTTTTCATACTCTTATTGGCTATTTGCACATCTTTTTGGAAAAATCTGTGTTCAGGCCCACTGCCCATTTTTTATTGAGTTAATCTTTTGTGATTGAACTGCAAAAGTTCTTTATAGAGATACAAGTCCCTTATCAGACATGATTGGCAAAAAAAATTCTCCCCTTTTATGGGCTCCCTTGGCACTTCTCTCATGTTTAATTTTTTGTTTGCTATATGAAGCTAAGAAACTCAAAGAAATAGAACTTACGACTTTGCATTCATAAGCAGTAAGCACTATCCCAATAATTCTCTAACTTTTTATAAAGAACTACTTACTCTCAAAAACTGAGAAACTGAGGAGTATTTTTTTTTTTTTAAGAGAGAAGAGACAGAGAGGGGGAGAGATAGAATAAATTTTATTTATTTTTTTCATCTTGTCTTTGTTTCTCCGACACTTAGTTGTGTATATAGTTCTGGGTTTGAACCCAGTCCGCCATGCAAGCATTCCAACTGCTGAGCCACCCACCGCTGCAGCCCCAGAGGGGCTTTTTCATATCTCTAGATAGGTCATGTAATCTTGGGAAAACAACATGAGTTATACCTATTGACTGAAACACTAAACCACTTTCTATATTGGCTCTTTTTTATGAGGGGAGTTACTAGGGATAAAACCCAGGGGCACTTAATTACTGAGCCACATCCTCAGCCCTTTTATTTTTTTAAAGAGGGACAGCGAGAGAGAGAGAAAGAGAGAAACAATTTTTATTTAGTTTTTCATGTGGCCTTCCTTTGCTTTGTGACCTCGTTGTCTATGTGGTGCTAGGGTTTGAACTCCCGTACTCACACATGCCAGGCAAACGCCATAACTGCTGAGCCACCGCTCCAGCCTAAGCCCTTTTATTTTTTGAGACAGGTCTTGCTAAATTTGCTTAGGGCCTCACTAAACTGCTTAAGCTGGGTTTGAACTTGTGATCTTTCTACCTCAGTCTCCTGACCAGCTAGGATTAGCTGGAATTATAGGAATGAGCCACCGTGCCCGGTCCCTATATTGGTTCTTAACTTTTACTAGGGTTATGTGGGAAGGTACAGTGTTGAGAAGTGATAGACTATGAATGATTAGAATAATATAGTAGTAGGGGGAACAGCTCAGTGATAGTGCACTTGCTTAGCATGCATAAGGCCTGATAGTGCACTTGCTTATTAGCATGCATAAGGCCCCAGGTTTGAACCCCAGCACTGCAAAAAGATAAATGCCATGATAATATAATTTCTTCTTCCCATTACTAAGGAAGTAAAACAGACTGAAAAAAACAGTAGATGTTTCTCTAAAAAAATCTTCAGAATAAACTGGGTATTATGCTAAGTCAAACTGAATTAAAACAGGAATCAGTTTAATACATGTGATACACATAAAAAGTATGAGGAGAGAACTGGGTGCAGTGGTGCACCTGTGTAATCCCTGGCAATGAGGAGGCTGAGGCAGGAGAAGACAGGAGGAGTCCAAGTTCTAGGCCTGTCTCAGAAACTTAGCAAGGCTGTGTCCCAAAAAAAAAAAAAAAAAAAAAAAAAAAGTAGGGGGAAGGAGACTGGTAGGTTAAAGGACTTTCGCTTATTTCAGTACAGGTAGAGTATTTTCCACTATATCTGAATATAGCGGGGTGAGGGCTATCAGTAAAATACTATTCTCAAATTATCTGTAATTTCCCTACTTATTTTATCAAATACATATTTAAAAACAACTTTTAAGATTCCATTTATCCTCCTCTTTCCTAACTCCAGTTTACAAGCTTTCATTTACATAAAAATCGCCCATATACAAAATCTAATGAAGTAGTTCAGAAACTGGAGTGGAGACAACTACACTTCTATAAAGTACCTATGTGATTATGATGCAACAGCTATGTACCTCATAAGAACATAAAAGTCAATGTCATTTACTATCATGGTTCCAAAAAGATTGTGAAAGAGCTGAAGCATTCCGTTATAATATAACTTAGTGGTATCTTGGCCATTTTAACAACACAACAGATGTGTTTGAGATGCTAGTGTAAACAAACCTAGTGGACCAACAGTCATATAAAAGTATGGTACAGGGGCTGGAGCTCAGTGGTTAAGGCGCTTGCCCAGCATGCGCAAGTATGCGAGTTCAAACCTCAGCACCACATACACAATGAAATCTTGGAGCAATGAAAATCACGTGAAAAACTAAGATTCTCTCTCTCTCTCTCTGTCCCTCTCTCTTAAAAAAAACAACAACAATATGGCACATACAATTATGCTCTGTATATAATACTCAGTAATGATAAAAACTAATGAGAAATAGCTACATTACTGTCTTATGTATTCACTACATTTGTTATAATAACAATTTTAACAATGTATAGTCATCATCTTAAGAATATTCTTTATTTTAAAATTTTTTACTGTAAAATAGTATGCCCTGTTAGGCTGGCAACAGTCCCATATACTTCATGTCTCCTTTATTCTTTCTCTCACTTTTGCAGTGCTATGGACAGAACCCAGGGTCTTGGACATGCAAGGCAAGACTATCACTAAGCTACAGGATCACAACCCTTCTGAAGTTTCCTAATTGCACCATTTTATCTTGTGCTTGGTTTAATCTTGTGTTATTTTTTTCATCGTGGCGTTAGGTACACAGGCAAATAAGTTACCTCCACAGAGTCATACACTATAACATCTATGCTTGCGTAAACACTATGATGTCCACACAATGACAAAATCAAGAAATGGCTTGGTGTGGTGTCACACACCTTTAATCCCAGTGGCTCGGGAGACTGAGGTAGGAGAATTGCCAGTTCAAAGCCAGCCAGAGCAACTTAGGAAGACCCTAAGCAACTTAGTGAGACCCTGTCTCAAAATAAAAAATAAAAATTGGGTTGGGGATGTGGCTCAGTAGTTAAGTGCCTCTGGGTTCAATTCCTAACCAAAAAAAAAAAAAAAAAAAAAAAAAAAAAAAAAAAAAAAAAAAAAAAAAAAACAGCAACAGCAGGAAACTATCAGCATGATTGTTATATAATCTGTTCTGTAAAACATTTTCAAAATGCCGTGTACTCTTAAAAATATGTTGGCATCAGACCCTAGCCATTCTAACAAATTTCTGCTACACATAATATACATTTGAAGTCTTAAGCTTCTCTAAAGTTAGCTTTTTGTTTTTTTTTTCAATTAGAAGTACACCAGAGTTGCACTCAAAGACTTTTTAAGAATAATAACTTAATTAAGCCAACTCACATGCCCAGAGAATAAAATATTGTGAGTGGTGTCAAAGACTGGCAGTCAGCATAGTTTTGCGTTCCTTTACCAATGCAACTGAACTCTTTTTTTGTGTGTGAACAATGGATTATGTACTCTGTATCACGAACCAGTAAGCCCTTTACTCCTTTCAGACTAAAATTCTATACCTGTAAACAATTAAAAAAACTTCAAAATGTAGGTATAGCCAGGCATGGTGGCACACACCTGTAATCCTAGTGGCTCAGGAGGCTGAGGCAGGATTGGGAGTTCAAAGACAGCCTCAGCAACTTAGATAGACCCTAAGCAATGTAGCAAGACTAATCTCAAAATATAAAAAAGGTTGGGGGGCTGGCTCAGCAATAAGAGCACTTGCCCAGCATATGTGAGGACCCGGTTCAAAACCCTGCACCACATACAACATCTAAGAGTCAGAAAAACAAAAGCCAGATGAAAAATAAATAAAAACTGACTTTTTTAAATACTGAGGGACAGAGAGAGGAGAGAGACAGAAACAATTTTATTTAGTTTTTCATGTGGCTTTCACAGCTCCAATACTTCGTTGTGCACATGGTGCTGGGGTTTGAACCAGCGTCCTCGCTCACGCCAGGCAAGTGCCATTAACTGCTGAACCACTGTTCCAGCCCCCATAATTGACTCTTAAAAAGGGGGGGAGGCTGGAGCAGTGGCTCAGCGGTTACGGCACTTGCCTGGCATGCGTCAAGTACACAGGTTCAAACCCCAGCACCCACGTACACAACTAAGTGTCAGAGCAATGAAAGACATGTGAAAAAAAAAAACTCAATAAAAATTGATTGTCTCTCTCTCTCTCTCACTGTCCTTCTCTCTTTTAAAAAAATACATATATACATATATAGGGGTTGGAGTAGTGGCTCTGCGATTACAACACTTGCCTGCAAGTGAGAGGACCCAGGTTAAAATCCCAGCATCACATATACAATTAAGTGTTGGGGAAAAAAAAAGATGAAAAAATAAAGCTGATTCTCTGCCTCTCACTCTCTTAAAAAAGACAAAATAATAATAATCATAACCTTTTGGAATTTGGGGCTCTTTCAACCAAGAGCAGCCAAGATATTAAAGACAAACCAAGTCAAACATAATTTTAAAAAATTAAGGTAGGGTTTTGCACTTCTGATTTCATTCAATATTTAATGTGTATCAGTCCCATCTCTGTTTTTTAAAGACAGTGACCCCCAGTTGCCCAAGCTGCTCTCCAACTTATGATCCTCCGCACTGCCTCCTGAGTAGCTGGACTTCAGATGTGCCAGGGCATCTGGCTTCAAATCCCTTTCCGATCAATTTTCAAACCTTTACTAACTATCCAACAAAACAAAAAATAAGTCAAAATTCACAATTAGGTCTTATATAACGAGAAATACAAATTTAGAGATATAGTAGAAAACTTTAAAATTATGACTTGTTTTTTTTGGGAATTGCCTAACTAGTGAGTACAGTCAAATACAGATTTTGTCATTCTAAAGGTCAACCTGGGATATAATGCCTGTGGTCCCTTGTTAATAACCAATGTTAAAATAACACAATCACTCCTAATAGTTCCTTTCTGTTTTAACTAAGAAAAACCAATACTAAGCACAGATTAACTACACTGAGGAAGATTTATTGCCAAGAAAAGCATCTTCTAAAGTAGTTTTCCTAAGAAATATTAAGATGAAATTAATTTGCCCACTCAAAACTGTTCACAATAAAAACCATTAAAATAGAAGGGAAAGTAGTTGATGCTATTACAATTTTTTTTTTACTAAAAACAGATAAAAATAATGCAATACAAATACACTGTCCAATATCTGTAAATGGCTCTTCTCCTCCCTCTTCCTAACACTACATATATCTAGTTTAAACATTACACATACCTACTTTAAAATTGTCAATGCTGTTACCTTAGAAGAGCTTAAAAATACCAATAGTTACTCAACAAATAAGGTTTTTGGTTTCATTTCTCAATATATCATACAAAAAAATGAAAAAATGAAACTGATCCCTTTTCACTCTCTTAAAAGACAAAATAATAATAACAATAATAATAATAATAATAATCTTAACCTCATATTTCATATATTTTTGTATCTTCCCAAACCTATTTTTCACTAATAGGAAAAGACTGACTTACGGCCCTGACACCTTTTTGAAAACTGGCATTTAATCTGTGCTGCCCCTGGCCCCGCCTATACTGGGGATTAAAATTTAGGCGTGCTCTACCACTGAGCTATATCCCAAGTCCTTTCATTTTTTATTTTAAAAGGGTATCACCAAGGTGCTAAAAATGGCCTCCAACTTATAATTTTACTGCCTCAGCCTCCAGAGTTGCTGGGATTATGGGCAAGTGCCACCAAACCTGGCTAGATTATATTATATTAATCATATCTATCTCTTTTTGAAGTGAAATATAGGGCTGGGGATATGTCTCATTGACAAAGTCCTTGCCTGGGACCAACCCCAAGGACTGGAGGAAGAAAGTGAAGTACTCTTTCCCAAAGAGGGTAGAAATACAGTATGAGGTTTAAAGGTTCATATAAATTGACTTGGCCAAGCACAAGTCTCTCCTTCCTCTTCTTGAACCATCTCTAAAAATCCTCCACTTGTATGCCCCAAACAGTAATCTTTGTATGAATTAGATATACATTTGTCATCCAAAATGAAATTTGTAATGCACTGCATATATAGCCTACAGGCAAAATCAATCCATTCATTTAACCAACCATAAGACTCAGAATAGTATTTCCTAGGTTTTTAACATACAACCCAAGAAGCTAGGAACCAAGAAACAATGGCATATTAAATGCTGCTGGAGTAGTGCAAAAGGTTTAACGAAGATAAGAATGAGATGAAGTTTTAAAAAGGAGTAAAAACATACAAAATAAAAATATAGCCATAATTCCACAAAGAAACCATATGTGTTTCTTGGGGATGGAGGGCCGACCCTTATTCATGTAGTTTTATTACTGTTAAACTGGCAAAAACAGCAAACAAGGACCCAATGTGGTAGCACACACCTGCAAACCCAAGGACTCAGGAGGCTGACACTGGAGGATCACAAGTTCAAAAACAGCAAGCCTCAGTAACATAGTGAGTTCCTAAGCAACTTATTGAGACTCTGTCTCAAAATAAAAAATAAAAAGGGCTAGGGAGGGCTGGAGTGGTGGCTCAGAGGTTATAGCACTTGCCTGGCATGTGCGAGGACCCAGGTTCAAACCCCAGTACCACATACACAACTAAGCTTTTTGCAAAGAGTAGATGGAAAAATAATAAAATTTATTTATTCTTTCTCTACCTCTTTAGAAAAAAAAATAATTGGGGGGAGAAGTACTGAGGATAGAACCCAAAGGTGCTTCTCAATCCCCCTTTTTCTTTAAGGATCTCCCTAATTTGCACAGGATGACCTCAATATTATATCCTCCTCAATCTTCCAAGTAGCTGGGGTAACAGGAATGCGTCATAGCACACAGCTATCCATCAAATTTTTTGTAACAAATTTAAGATATCATCATGTTTATTCTACAAACTTGAGAGCTTCCATACTAACTAAAAGGCTAAAAAAGTCTACACTTTCTATCCTGTAGGATCTCTGTCCATGTCATCCATCCATTGTCTTCTTTCCAAAACAATCCATGATTCTCATTTTGATTTTTTCTTTTATTATTCTGTAGTTTTGTTTACTTTTTTTTTTTTTTAAGAGAGGACAATGAGAGAGAGATAGAGAGAATCAATTTTCATTGAGTTTTTCACACGGCCTTTGCTGCTCCAACACTTAGTTGTGTACATGGGTTTGAACCCATGTACTTGCGCATGCCAGGCAAGCACCGAAACCACCAAGCCACCACTCCAGCCCCTGTTTACTCTTTTCTTGATCAATGACTTCAGGACATTTTAGGCACTCTTTCTCCTGATTTACAATGGCCACTGTATTATACACTGGGCAAGGTATATAGTTGATTCTTGTTTTAAATCATATCACTCTTTAAAGTAATTACTTTAACTAAAATTACTCAATTTTAATTGAGTAACAGAGGCTGGAGTGGTGGCTCAATAGTAGAGCACCTGCCTGGTATAAGCAAGGACCTGGGTTCAAATCCCAGTACCACATACACAACTAAGTGTTGGAAAAATAAAAATCAGATGAAAAACTAAACAAAGTGAATTCTCTTTCTCGTTCTTTCCCTCTCTGAAAAGTAAAATAAATAAAATTGAATTGAATAACAATATCTGAAATTTGCTTCAGTGTAATGAGGGAGGAGAAAGCAAGTGAAAGTTAGCCATTCCAGATGTGGTGACACATGCCTATATTTGGGGAGCTACTTGAGAGGCTGAGGTGGGAGGACTGCAAATTCCAGGCTAGCCTGGGCCACTTAGCCAGATTCTGTCTCAAAACGAAAAAGGGCTGAGGATGTACATCAATAGTAGAACACCCAAGTTCAATCCCCAGTACTGGAGGAACTGCGGGGTAGGGAAATGGAGACCCTAATTTCAATCCCCAACCCCACAAAATTGTTTTTTGGAGTTTCTTTGTACCAGGGATTGAACATAGTGGCATTTAGACACTGAGCAACATCCCTAGTCCTCTTTATTTTGAAACAGAGTCTTACTCAACTGCTTAGGGCCTCAATGAGTTGCAGAGGCTGGTTTTGAATGTGACCTGCCAGAGCCACTGGGATTACATGCATGGACCACCATGCCTGGCATAAAAAAATTTTTTTTTAAATTAAAGATTATATGAAGATGACTCTTTCCAAGACATGATGCACATGCCTATAATCCTAGCACAGGAAAATCACAGGTTAAAGGCCAGCCTCAGCAACTCTGAGAGGCCCTAAGCCACAGAATGAGACCCTGTCTCAGAATAAAAAGCAAAAGGGCTGGGAACAATTCCTAGTACCTAAAATGAATAGGCAGCCAGGTGTGGTGGTGCACTCCTATAATCCCAGCAGTTCTGAAGGCTGAAGCAGAAAGATTGTAAGTTCTAAGCTAGCCTCAGCAACTTAGCAAGACCCTGTCTCAAAATAAAAAAGGGCTGGAGCAGTGGCTCAGTGGTTACAGTGCTTGCCTGACATGTGCAAGGATGCAGGTTCAAACCCCAGCACCACGTACGTACACAACAAAGTGTTCAAGAAACGAAAATAACATAAAAAATAAATAAAATTGATTTTCTCTCTCCCTCTCTCTTACTGTCCCTCTCTCAAAAAACGTCAACAAAAATTAAAATACTAACACCATTTTGCCAGGCCTGGTGGTGCCTATATGTAATCGCAGTGACTCAAGAGGCTAAGACTGGAAAATTCCAAATTTGAGGCCAGCCTCCACAACTTGGTGAGACCCTATTTCAAAATTAAAAAACAAAACCAAGAGCTGGTGATGTTAGCTCAGTGATTTTAGTACCCCAGGGCCCAATTCCAAGTATGGGGGGAGGGGAGATAAACAAATACTAAAAATAAAACCACCAACTGCTACCTAACAACTGATTTAGTCAAGCTTTTCCAACCATAACTAGATAAAAGGTTATTGAAGAACATAGTATCAACTCACAGATTACTAGCTCCAAAGGGAAAACTGACCCAAAAGATCCAATAATCATAATCACCACCCTAACCAAATGAACAAATTTAACCATCCCTACTAGAGGAACAACCCAGCAAAACACCCCTCCCCCCGCATTTTGGTACTCAGGACTGAACCTAGTGGCGCTTACTACTAAGCCACATCCCCAACCCTTTTAATTTTGAGATAGCACTGCACTAAGTTACTTAGGCTAGATTGATGAAGCTGGCCTTGAACTTTTAGATCCTCCCGTCCCAGTCTCTAGCTGCTGGGATTACAAGTATGCACCACCACTCTATCTGGCTCAAGAAAGCTCTTCTGGCTGGGGATTTGGCTCAATGGTAGTTTTCACTTTGCATACAGAAAGCTCTAGGCTTGATCCCTAAGCAACACACATACACACAAAGTAGAGAAAACTTTTTTGATGTAATTTTACAAGGCCCCTTTTACAGGGCCCGGTGGCACATACCTGTGATCCTAGCAGCTCAGGCATGAGGATTTCAAGTTCAAAGTCACCCTCAGCAACTAAATAAGGACCTAAGTGAGACCCTGGCTTAAAAAAAAAAAAAAAGCTGGCATGGTAATGCATGCCTGTAATCCCCAGCAACTTGGGAGTCTAAGGCAGGAGGATCAAAAGTTCAAAGCCAGCCTCAGCAATCTAGTGAAATCCATTCTCAAAATAGAATATAAAAAAAGGGCTGCTTTTTTGCTCAATGGCAAAGTACCTCTGGGTTCAATCCATATTACTCCCCCCCCACACAAAGTGTCTTTTGATGTGATGTTATAAAATATTCTATCCAGAAATATTTTAACTATTACTAAGGCTAAAGATAAGACCTAAGTACAATAATGTCTTCAAGAAGTACAGAAGATAAAGAACAGGGTAAATTACACCAACAAAGAAAGAACTTCTCCAAAACTAAAACAAATGGGGAAAAAAAAACCAAATCAGTTAAAGTAAGTGATAAAGTCTTTAACTGGCCTGGATTCTTAAATTGTCAGTATCTTAGGCGGTGGGAGGTTATCCTAGGGGCTCTTTGGTTATGAGACATTAAGTAAGTAAATGGTCCAATATGTGAACCTACATTCAATTCTGGCTTAAAAACACACACACACACACACACAAAAACTGCTGGGCCCAGTGGCAAACACCTGTAATCTCACTACTGAGAAGGCTGAGGCAGGAGGATCTGGAAGGCAGACTAAGCAGCTCAGTGAGTCTGACTCAAAAAAAAACAAAAAACAAAACAAAACAAAACAAAACAAAAAACCAAACAGGACTGGGGATGTAGCTCAGTGGCAGAGTATTCCTGGGTTCAATAATCTGCACGGCAAAAAACACAAAACAAAAAAACATTGTAAATCACATTCCTGGCAACTGGAAAAATCTGAATATGGACTATTTTAGAAATATGGTATTACTATTAATTTTTTTGGGTGGAATAATGTAGTTATGGAAAAGCATTAATGCCCCTATGTAAAAAAGAATGCTGAAGACAGGGATATAGTTCAGTGGTGGAGCGTTTGCTTAGAATGAAAACATTCCCCCTCCCCACAAAAAAAGAATGCTGAAATAGTTGACACTGAACTATGTGTCAACCTCCTTCTAAAGAAATGTGTATGAAAAGATTAAACATGGCAGAGGCTGGGTGTGTAGCTCAGTGAGAGAGCCTGTCCAGCATTCAGAAAGCTCTGGGTTACATTCCCAGCACTGCTGAAAAACAGTCATGCAAGCCTTTAATCAAACCCAGCTATTTGGGAGGCTGAGGCAGAAGGATTACCAAATTCGAGGTGACCTCAACAACTTAGTGAGACCCTGTTCCAAAATAAAAAAGGGCTGGGGATGTGGCTCACTGGTAAAGTTCCCATGGGTTCAATTCCCAGTATGGGGGAAAAAAGAGAATACGGGAGATCTTAAATTATTGGTTTCTGGTGAAAAATTGCACTGTAGGTGTTCGTGGCACTTTTCTTTCAACTCTCCGGTGTTCTAACTGTTGCACAATAAAAATGGGTGTGTGTGTAAATTTCAAGACCATTTATCCCCATTAAAGCATCATTGTTCTACTCACTCCAGGCACAATGGCACTATCTTGTAATCCCTGCAACTCAGAAGGCTAAGGCAGGAGGATCACAACTTAAAGGGCAGTCTCAGCAATTTAACAAGACTCTGTCTCAAAATAAGATATAAAAAAGTGCTGGGGATGTGGCTCAATGGTTAAATACTCCTGGGTTCAATCTCCAGGAACCTCCCACCTCCCCCACTCCCCCCAAAACTCCAGAGTTCTAAAGCATTTGAGGTCATGGTGATGCAGGGTTCTCCTAATCTGTCTCAATAGTAGCATTTCTCTAGTTATAATTTTAGAGAAATTTAAGAATTAACAATGAATTTCAAAGCATTCAATGAAACCTCAGTATATTACCTCCATCACTTTCAGATGGTAAAACACTAGTCCAGAAAAAGAGTTAAAATAAACAGTTTTTAAAACGGTTTTGATACAATTTAAAGCTTTTGCATTGGTGGACATCCTACCATTACTAAAATGTAAATACCCCAAGATTTCATGATTGAAAACAGTCCTCATGCAAATGAAACCGTTTAGTCCAATTTTTCCAACGAAAGGAAATTTTATAGCTACCCAACTGATACAATAAGGAATAGTCCTAATTTACCTCATCTGTCAGCCTCCAATAAAAGCTTCCAGGTTTTAAACTGAGAACTTGAAAAACGAAAAACTAAGTGTTTTTCGTTGCTATGGCAATGGAAAATTTCAAGGAAAAGACTTTGAAGGCTAGTTATCCTCCATTTTTAAAAAACTATGTATCTAAACATACCACCAAGAATAATACCAAAAAATAGCTAAACACACCAGCCCTTATACCAAAACGCACATTTAATGACATGTTTCATAAAAATCAGTTTCTTCACACTAAAAGGCAATTAATTATTAAACAAAATTCAGAACGTAAAGAGCGAAGTCTCTTATTTAAAAATCTGAATTTTAAAATATCTCAATTACTCATATCTACTAAAACAGAGGCTTTTGTTCACAGTAACCAAAACAGATGCGCCGGTTTTGATTTATCAAATTCTGCAACACCTGTGTTGCTGCAAAAAAGAAAAACGAAATGTGGCTAGAAGGAAGAAAACGGGAAGGAAAAGCCAAAGAACTCCCTAAACCTCAGGATAACCATGCTGTACTGCTAGCCCGCATTTTTCTACGCTCACTCTTTGAAGTGTGTGTTTCTCTAGATTAGTTTCATCTCAAATTAATTCTCAAACTAGTAACCTATTTCTGCGTAGAGTTTTTAGTGGAGGAGGAGGTCGGACGCGAAGGGAACACTGTCAAGTTTTTGGAAAACGGCAGACGCACAGTCACACAAGCCATTCCTCATCACCCGAAAACCAAACTGATACCAGATAAAAACATCCCAACCGGAGTATTCCCATGAATCTAACTAGGACGAAGCAGCCTCCCAGCTACTGTCCAAGTTCAATATTTGTTCGTTTTATCGCGTAAGACACGGAAGCCAAAAGATTTTTAAAATCTAGATCACGTTCTCCTCATTCCCACCATTCTTCTGTGTCCCTCGGGCTCACTACACCCCTTGATTCCTTCCTCCTATGAACATGGCTGGAGCACTCGGAGGAAGAGTCGTGGAGAGAAGAGGTCGCCACGAGGCCCCGCACTCTCCTTCCTCACCTGCTCCGCGGCTCCGTCTCCTGACATGGCCTCAGATGATTACAGCGTGCGCACTGGCCGACGATGGGAAGCTAGAAAAGAAAAATTAAACAAAAAAACAACCCCCAAACCAGGAACGTAACCCCCTGCCCGGCGGAGCCAGACCGCCAACACGAATCGCCACCGCCCACTCAGATATGAATTAAGATGGCTGCGCCCCTGCCGGCGGAGAAGGGGTGTGGCTTCATAATAACTTCCGGGGCAGTGGGCGGGGCTAAATGTGAACTCACCGGTTATTCTGGGCGGGCAGAGGCCGAGGAGGCTGAGGGGGCGGTGCCAGTGCGTGAGCTGGCGTCACGGCTCTGGGCTGCCAAGACTGTTAGGGAACTGGTTGAGACCGGCTGGCGAGCGGGTAGCTATTGGCTTGGAGGCTCGCGCGCTTCTTGGAAATTAATCTTCAAATGTGAGCCAAGTTCCTCCCTGTTGAATCCTGACTGCAAATCAGTTCAATTCAGGCACAGTTTAGAGATCTTTAATATGGTCTGAAGGTTTATGTGTCTCCTGTGTTTTGGGGAGGTGTCCGTGGAAGTTTTTTTTGATGGGCTCTTGAATGCTTTCGTTAGTGCGGGAGGAATAAATTAAGCGCATATTAAATTGTTTTTGTGCCAGGCATTGACCACAGGGGCAGTTAACCACTGTACCACATTTTTTCTGATGCGGGGGTTTTTGAGATGAAGCTGGATTCTCTGCTCCCAGTGGCAAGTGGAGTCTGGGCTGACTATAGATTCTAGCAGCTAAAATAGCCCGTTTTCAGTGTTCCTCGCTATTCCCAGCTAAAACCGGGAATTTGGGCTGGCAGCAGGTTTCTGAAGCCAAAACAGTGTTAGCAGCTCCCCAGCTAAAGCTGGGCGTTGCAGCTCTTGGTGTGGTGAAAATCCACGCGGAATTCGTCTTTTGGGTTGTCTCATGAATTTGAAGAATAAAATCCATAGACAACCACAGAAGGAGTAAAAGGAGTAGGGTATATTTAAGGCAGGAGAGCAGAGACTCTGCAAAGCAGCAAAGTGGAGGGGTAACTGGAAGTAGGACACCTATGATGGAGGTTAGGCCTGGGGTTATATTGATTTGGGGTGTGAGGATCATTAACATTCATGCAAAGCAGGCATTGAGAAATGCATCTGCATCATTGGTTGAAGCCTATGCAAAACAGGCATTGAAACTAAGCACCAAAGTCATTGGTTAAAATCTATGCAAAACGGGTAGCAATTCTTTCCAAGTTCCCATCTGTGTCCACCCACCCCCATTTCTTAGTTTTCCCCCCCTCTGGGACAAAGGAGTTGCTCCCACACGGGAGCCTCATTATCATTTGCATAGGAAGGCTCTGAGTATGCCCTGTCAATGGCTCACTACAGGCTAGCTCTTAAATGGGGCCCTTTGTCCTGACTACTTAGCCATTTTTTAATCTTTCCTAAAACTGTCTTATTTCCAGTCCTTTTTTAATATTTTATTTTGAGACAGGGTCTTGCTAGTGGCTCAGGGTCTCACTAAACCTCTGAGGCTGCCTTTGAATTTGTGATCTTCCTGCCTCAGCTTCCCAAGCCCTTGGGATTACTGGCGTGCACCACTGCACCCCTGCACCCTGCACATACTAAGTTTTCTACTTTGTCGTTGTGTGATAGAAGTTTGTAAGACCTGGGCTTTCAGCTGAGCATCTCGTTTTACATTCAAGGAACTTTATAAGAGGTCTCATTCCTTTCACGCCCCCTCCTTCCCTTGCCCGGTAGTGGGGACTGAACCTAAGAATACTCTACAGCTAAATTACACCCCTCCCCTGTTTATTTTTTTATTTAGGGACAAAGTCGGGTTAAATTCCCCAGGCTGCCGTTGAATTTCCAATCCTGCCCGTCTTACAAATTGCTGTCGTTACGGGGGTGTGCTGCTGGTCCAGTTACACTTGCCTTTTTCACTTAATATATATCATGGAGGTCACTCCTTATCAGTAAAGTTAGGGACTAAATAATGAAAATCTTTATTTTATTTACAGTTGCATACTACTACGATTGGAGCATAAGATTACCCAATCCTAGACAGCATAGTGTCCCACACCTGTAAACCCAGCAACTAGGGAGGCAGAGTCAAGAGGATCATAAGTTCCAGGCCAGCCTGGGCAAGTTAGCAAGAATCTCAGCAAGTTAGTGAGACCCTGACTCAAAAAATAAAAGGATTGGTGATGTCGCTTAGTGTTCAAGTGCTCCTGAGTTCAATCCCAGTACAAAAAAATTTTTACCCAACTCTGTTGATAGAAACTTGTGTGATTTCCAATCTTTTGCTGTGTTGACAGAGAATAAAATGAATGTAAAAAAACAATGTCATTTATTTGGGACTAATTAGAATTCCAATTTGGGAAAACACAGAGTCTAGCAATCTTGAAATATGTGTTCCAAAGTTTTCAAATTGACTAAACTATTTTGTAAGAAGAGGACTGGAGCAGACTTAGACTTGAGTAGTTTGGAGGAAGGGGCCTGTT
This sequence comes from Aplodontia rufa, assembly GCA_004027875.1. NCBI lineage: Eukaryota > Metazoa > Chordata > Mammalia > Rodentia > Aplodontiidae > Aplodontia > Aplodontia rufa. The sequence continues at coordinate 102,134 of PVKS010001239.1, forward strand.
GTGTAGAAGTCAGCAGAGGTTAACAATATTTCAGAAAACATTCCCACCCACATCTGGAGGGTGAGAATGCTTGCAACACTTAAAAAAGTTCTGGGGATTTGTGTGATATCTAACAATTGCCTCCTGACTCCATTTTAGGTGCGCTGAACCAATGCTGCTCCATTTTTACTTTTTTCCATTGATAACTATAAAAGTAATATTTCCGCAAATAATCTTGTTCATATTTGTTTTAGATCTGTCAGTGTATGTCTACAGGGCACATTCCTAGAAATATGATTGCTGAGTCAAAAGGTAAATGCATGTAGATCTTATGAAACTCTCTTGCGTGGAACTTCCAATATTGTGCCATTTCCCTTCCCAAATCAGTGTACTTATTTTTCTGACAGCCTCCTTAACAGAATGTTTTGTCAAATTTGGATTTTTGCCAATATGATAAGTAAAAAATGGAATCTCTGGGTAGCTTAATTCACATTCATTTTCAGTACAAGCAAATTTTGTGGTACCAGGGATTGAAACCAGGGACTAACTTCTGCTAGCCAATCACTTTACCACTGAGCTACATCCACAGCCCACATCTTTTTATATGTTTAAGAGTCATTTACTTTCTTTAACTCAGAACTCTCTATTTGTATCTTTTGCCCACTTTTCTATTGTATTTTGCCCTCTACTATTGTTGTAAAATAATGACTCTGTTTTAAAAGAAATAAGAAAAAAAATGATTTATGCTGAGCCAAGCATAAGTGACCATGTCCCAGGAACATGGATTCAAGTTACCCTGAATGATTTGTTCCACCATGCAAGAGGCTACATGAGCTTTTACAGTCACAAAACAAAAAGTCATAAATCAATACATTTACCAATACATTGATGATAGAATCAGGTAGGTGGGCTGTAGCAAAGTGGAGAAATCTCTTCTATAGGTTTCAGATGTTATATACCTTTGTTAGTTTCCAGTTTAGCTAGAGGTCTGTTAGGCTTAGCACTTCATTCTGAGATGTTTATCTTATAGGATAATGTTATGGGGACAGGGGAGGTACCAGGGATTGAACCCAGGGGTTCTTAACCACTGAGCCACATCCGCAGCCCATTTTATTTTTTATTTTGAGGAAGGGTCTCACTAAGTTGCTGAGGTTGGCTTTGAACTTGCTATTCTTAATAGGAGAATGTTATGCCAAATACAAAATCTAAGGTGAACGGATATTAAAGAGCCTAAGCCCACAGTGATTCTGTCTCTGGGCCTACATTACATCTGTCCACCATCATGATGTCCTGTCACCTAAAGTCAAGCAGTGTGCAGAATCTTTATGATACAGTTGCAGTTTCTTCAGAGAAGTTCAGTTCACACTGTTAGCTTAACTAGAGTATTATTTAGGTTGTTGATATTTCATCCTTATTTATCATTTGTCTTTTAATTATATGCTTAGGGTTTTGGGGTGATAGAGTTTTTTTTTTTTTCGTAAATTTTTTTCTCCAATGGGCACATAGCTTAATGGTAAAACTCTTGCCTAGCATGTGCAAGTTCTTCGGTTTGATGGGGATTGAATCCAGGACTTTAGTGAATACTAGGTGAGTGCTCTGCCTCTGAGCTACATCCCCAGTATCCCAGCCCTATTTATGTATACCAGGGATTGATTGAACCCAGTGATGCTTAACCACGTCCACGTACCATATACCTGTTCCTGTTTTTATTTTATTTTTTTTATTTTGAGACAGTGTCTCACTAAGTTGCTTAGGGGCCTTGCTAAATTGCTGAGTCTGGCTTTGAACTTGTAATCCCCCTGCCTCAGCCTCCCCAGTTGTTTGGATTACAAGCATCTACCCCCACCACATCTGGTTCTTTTAAAAAAAAAATTACATAGTGGCCTCAAACTTGGGGCGTTCCCAGGTTATAAAGAAATTCATCCATTAGCAAGGCCCTAAGCAACTTAGTGAGACCCTGTTTCAAAATAAAAAATAAAAAAAGGGCTGGGGATGTACCACAGAGGTTAAGCACCCCTGGGTTAAAGTCCCAGTACCCACTCCCTCCCACCCCCACCTAAAAAACAACCTCATCTATATGATTTTACTACTCATATGATTTTTATTTTTTCCACTTAGTTAGGGTTGCCAACCTTAACAAATAAAAATACAAAACATCCAGTTGAATTTGAATTTCAGATAAACAACAAATGCTTTGTTTGTATAAGTAGGTCCTAATAGAAAACCCCATGTTTCAATCTGTAATCCATATAGGTCTTATGTGACAAAGCAGTTAGCATAAGAGACTCCATGTTTGTGCTCCAGCTGACCTCCCCTGAGCATGGAAAACCCCAAGGTTTTGCAAGCCCCCTAGGTATTGTGACCACCAAGGAATTGTAAGTCTTAAAGAATGTTCTTGTAGGCACTGCCAACCAGGATATGATTGTTCCCTGATCCGAAATGTAATTGATATAACTGCATTTTTGGCTTCTGCAAATGAGCTTGCTTTGTGCACCTGCAGACCCCCCAGCACCTAAGAGGATGTAATTTTTGCCTTTATAAGACCCTGCCAAAAGAGGATCGAGGCTGCACTCTGAACAGCAGCGCTGTGGGGGCAGTGGCTGGCCGGCTAATAAAGACTCTCCATTTGGCTTACATTGGTCTCGGCTTGGTCTCTCACTGGTTAACTTATAGCACTTATTCTGATTAATAGTAGGAGAGATTGCCTCTGGAGTTCTGGGGAATTCCCAGAGAGGGAGACCTGGGCTCAGGACAAATGGAGTCCTTGGCATAAGTGAGAGAAAAGAATTTCAGCAGAAGCAGATGCCTATTCAGAGACAAAGGTTTATTTAGGATATAAAGCTGAGACACATCCAAGGGAGAATGTGGGTTATCTCTAGAGGGAGAAGCTTTGGGGGTAAAGCAAGGAATACACATTCAAAGGAGAGTGCAGTTCCTCTCCTCAGGAGAAAACAGCAACCCATTGGTGCAGGGTGTTAATTTTTCTAGAGGAACAGTTGCTAGGGTTTGGCCTAGAGGTGGAGTCAGGACTGAGCTCCACAATTCCAGGCCGATTTTCCCTGTGCTTGCACACTGTACTCCTGCATGGGTCAAGGGCAAGGGCTGGGTTGCTCAAGAATTGCAGTGGTTCATGGGTGTTTTCTGTATTTCAGTGGTTCAGGGGCATTTCTTTTGAGATTGTCTCTTCTTTTTCTGTATCCCTAAATTTCTGCCTATGAGTGCAGTTTTATCATCTTCTAAATACAAATTCTAACTTCAAAAAGAATTTTTTTTCACAGAAGGTGAGAGAGAGAATTAATTTTTGTTTATTTTTTTCATTTGGTTTTTTGTTTTTCTGACAATTGTGTATGTAGTGCTGGGCTTTGAATCCGGGTCTTCGTGTGTGTCAGGCAAGCATTCTACCAGCCCTCAAGAAAAAAAAATTTTTTTTTTTTAAGATGGACAGTGAGAGAGAGAGAGAGAGAGAGAATTGGTTTTATTTATGTGGCTTTTCATGTGGCTTTCACTGCTTTGACACTTCATTGTGTACATGGGGCTGGGGTTCCAACCCGGGTCTTTGCATATGCCAGACAAGCACTGTAACTGCTGAGCCCCAAGAAGGAATTTTTAATGAAAAAGTAGTTTAAATTAATGGCTTGGCATGTACCTTTTTTCCCTGAATGCAGTGCTTTGCATTTCAAAAAATTAAGAACATTTTCCTAGGTAGCCAACACAACACTAACATCCAGAAAATGTTCAGAATTTTCTAATCCTCCCAACATTTCCTTCACAACCGGTTTATGTAAACCCAGAGCCAATCCACATCCATACCTTGTACGTGGCTTTTGTGTTCAGTTGTCTCTTTTAATCTATGACAGTTCTTTTCTTTCTTTCTTTTTCTCCCCCGCAACACTGATTTGTTGATCAAGTCAGGTTTGTTCATTTGTTTTGGTTTAGGTTGTTTGTTTTGTACTTGGGATTGAACCTAGGGGCAGTCTACCATCCCTCTTCTTCCTCTTCTTCTTCTTCTTCTTTTTTTTTAAGAGAGAGAATCAATTTTATTTATTTATTTATCTGGCCTTTGTTTTTCCAACACATAGGCACTTATTTGTGTATGTGGTGCTGGGGTTTGAACTCAGGTCTTTGTGCACATGGTGCTGGGGACTGAACTCACCTCCTCGCTCAAACCAGGCAAGTTCCAGAACCTTTGAGCCATCGCTCCAGACCCATCCATTCATTTTTGGAAGGTATGGGGAGATTACCCAGGGCTGCCCCATCAGTGAGCTACATCCCCATCCCCTCTTTTTTTACTTTATTTTGAGACAAGGTCTCCTTAAGCTGTAGAGGCTGGCCTGTAACTTGCCATCCTTCTGCCTCAGCCTCCCCAACATGCCTTGATCAAATTAGTTGTCTTTTAGGGTGGAAACTGTAAGGGGGATGGAGCAGTGGCTCAGCAGTTGGTGTACTTGAAAGAGGGGGTCTGGCTCATCTTTCTTATAGTCTCTCAAGATTCTCTCCCTTTGGTTAATCATTGCCTTCCTTCCCCCAAAGCTCAGAGCTTGAGTGCGAAATTCTGGTCTGACCTAGTCTTTGATTCTGAGCCACAAGCGTCTTTATCAGCAGAGGGGAGTCCCTGTCTGGATGGCCATTGTTAGTGAAGGGGATGTGAAGCTGATATGCACCTCTGCTTACTTAGGGCAGTGGAATGGTCCTTGCCCTCTCAGGAAAAATGACCATCAGTTAATTTTCTCTTTATTGACTAGCATCATTCTGTCTACACTGACTGCCTAGCTTTCTCTGCCTCACTTTGATGAGATAAATATTGCTGTCAGAAAAGGTTTTCATTTTTATTTTTAAAGATCTAGTTATGTAAGGTGGAAAACATACATGCTAACAAAAAAACTTCTTTGGTAAACTTGAACCCCCAAAAGAGAAAACACACTTGTGGGGATAGCTGGACCTGTCGGCATGAAAGCAAAAGGAAAACTTACGAAATGATAATGCAGTTCTGATATACTCCCTAAAAGTCAAAAGTGCAATCTTGTTTCAAATATAGTATATTGTCTATACAAAAAATGAATGGATGTTCCACCTTAGGGATTTGTCTCACTAGTTCCAATTAATGTCATCCTATGAGTTTCCTGTACTGGTGTGGCTAGGATAAGATTTACGACTGGATTATAGTGAAGGCAGTCTGACTCCAACATTTATTTGTACTGCCATATTCTTTTCTCTTACAACCAGGAAATAATCTGTATGATGTTGTATGGAACTGAAACGATGGTCAAGTTCTTCATCAAACATTCATCTAACGGTTCTTACACCAATTGCATTTTTCAAATGTACTAATCTAACTAAAGATTATTGTATCATTATTTTCTAATTCTACCATTGTTTTTACATGTATTTACTGCCATTCTTAGAAAGAATTTCACCTTATGAACTGGAGCTATTTAGTTTTCTAGAAAGCCTACTAAGGGATTACAGTGATGGCTCAGCATTTGGAGCACTTTTCTTGCATGCACAAGGACCCAGATTCAAACCCCAACACCACATACCCAACTAAGTGTCAGAGAAATAGAGGCCTGATGAAAAAATAAAATTGATTCTTTCTCTCACTTTCATTCTCTCTCTCTCTCTCTCTCTCTTAAAAAAAAAGCCAAGTTAAAGGTACAATTCTTTGATACCAAATTTTAAATGAGAAAGTAAATCAATGTCTTTCAAATAGTGACAAAAGAATTTTCCTGGCTTTTTCTTTTTTTTCTTTTTGGATGCCAGGGATTGAACCCAAGGACACTTAACTCCTGAGTCACACATCCCCAGCACTTTTTATTTTTTATTTTGAGACAGGGTCTTGCTAAGTTGTTTAGGGCCTTGCATGGTTGCTGAAGCTGGCTTTGAATCACGAACCTTCTGCCTCAGCCTCCCAAACTACTGGGATTACAGGTGTGGGCCACCACACCCAGCTCCTGCCTTTTTCCTTTTGGGTGCCACTTTAGATTTACAGACTCTTGTAAATTCAATGTTTATCACTAAACTCCAACTAAGAGAGTGTAGTCCTAGAGGTCATGTGAAGAAAGCTCAACAAGGAGAAGGAAGTGATCAGTTGTGTCAAATATTGCTGCTAAAATAAGTGAGATGAGGATTGAGAATTGACCATTGGATTTAGCAAGACAGAGGCTATTGGTTGTAATGGTGGTCCACTTCGTGGTACTGCTCTGTTGCTGTGGCTTAGTTTTATTGTATTGTATTTTATTTGTTTGTATCAGGGACCGAACCTGTGGTGCTTAACCACTGAACCACATCCCTAACTTTTTATATTTTATTTTGAGACAGGTTCTTGCTAAGTTATTTAGGTCTTCACCAAGTTGCTGAATCTGGCTTTGAACTCTCAATCCTTTTGCCTCAGCCTCCTGAGCTGCTGGGATTACAATCATGCTGTGACTTATTTTTAATTTAACTTCTGTGTGTGTGTGGTACTGGCAACTGAACCTAGGGGCTCTTTACCACCGAGTTGCTTAGGGCCTCGCTAAGTTGCTGAGGCTGGCTTTGAACTTGCAATTCTCCTGCCTCAGTCTCTGGAGTTGCTGGATTACAGGCCTGCACCACCACACCTGGCTGTCATTTATTTTTAAAATGGATACTTTCTTTCTTCTCCTCTCCCTTTCCCTAACTTCTCCACTTCCCTAATCTGATGGAAACAGTTTTACACTTTTTTCCCATTTTAGGCCTGGTTATCTGTTCTTGTACTTACCCACCACAGGAATGAAGTAATCAGGTTTTGGAGATGGCACCTGAATATCTAAGAAATCCCCCAAATTAGCTAGTGAATTACGACCCCTGTCAGGGCACATTCAAAATGTAGCCTTTGAATCACCTCTTTTAAACAAATGTCTGTAAAAACACAGCTTCCGGGATAAAAGTTACTTGTGCTTCTCTTTCTAGCTAAGCAACAAAATGTCTTTATCTTTTTTCTCAAATCTGTGTCCTCATTATTGGATTGGTACTGGAACAAGGACCAAGCTTTCAGTGACCTTGGCTGAAGCAGTTCCTGAGAAGTTAGGGGGGCAAATACCTGATGGGGGTGTTCAAGAAATAATGTGGGGGCTGGAGCAGTGGCTCTGCAGTTACGGCACTTGCCTGGTGTGCTCAAGTACACGGGTTCAAACCCCAGCACCACGTACACAACTAAGTGTCAGAGCAACGAAAGCCATGTGAAAAACTCAATAAAAATTGATTCTCTCTCTCTCTCTCTCTACTATCTTTCTCTTTTAAAAAAAGAAAAGAAACAATAGGGAGGGGCTGCCCAGCATTCGAGAGTACATGAATTCAAACCCCAGCACCATGTACACAACGAAGTCTCAGAGCAACAAAGGCCACATGAAAAACTAAATATTGTTTCTCTCTCTCTCTCTCTCTCTCACACACACACAGTGCCTCTCTCTTTTAAAAAAAGAAAAGAAACAATGGGGAGGGGGCTGGAGAGGTGGCTCAACAGTTACTGCGCTTGCCTGGCATGTGCGAGGACCCAGGCTCAAACCCCAGCAACCGCATACACAACTAAGTGTCCAAGAAACAAAGGCCAGATGAAAAGATAAATAAAATTGATTCTCTTTCAAAAAAAATAAAAAAGAGGGGGGCAGCTGGAGCAGTGGCTCAGTGATTACGGAGCTTGCCCAGCATGCATGAGTGCGCGAGTTCGCAAGTTCAAATCCCAGCACCATGTACACAACAAAGTCTCGGAGCAACAAAAGCCACATGAAAAACTAAATAAAAATTGTTTCTCTCTCTTAGAAAAAAAGAAAAAATAAACAACGGGGAGGGGTTGGAGTCGTGGTCTGGGGTTCTACCCCAGCACTACATACAGAGAAACAAAGGCCAGATGGAAAGGTAAATAAAATTGATTCTCTTGGTCTCTTTCTCACTCTTTCTCTTCCTCTATCTCTTTAACAATAACAACAACAACAAACAACAAAAAACAATGGGAAGTCAGTTGCAGAGGCACACACCTGCGATGCCAGTGGTCCTGGGAGGTTGAGGCAGGAGGATCTCAAATTCAAAGCCAGCCTCAACAATTTGGCAAGACTTTCTCAAGGGATGGCTGGAGCAGTGACTCAGAGGTGAGATCCCTTGCCTAGCATGCACAAGGACCCAGGTTTGAACCCTAGCATCACGTATTCAACTAAATGTTAGAAAACAAAGGCCAGATGAAAAAATAAATAAAATTGATTCTCTCTTTTTCTCTGTCTCACTCTCCCTTTCTTTAAGAAAAAAAAAGGGGGAGGGGCTGGAATTTGGCTCCGGAGTTAAACACCCCTGGGTTCAATCAGTAGTACCAAAAAAAAAAAAAAAAAAAAAAAGGAAACAATGTTGAAGGAGATGAATTGGAAGACAAGCCTTTGAAGAGAGTTTCCTTGTAAAATGATGCAGGAAACAGGTGGGAGTGTAACTATAAGGATGTGGAATGAGAAAAGTTACTTGCGATCCTTCTGCCTCAACCTTAGGGGTGACAGTGCATCACCATTCCTGGCTTCCTTGGTGTTTCTTTTGGTTTGGTACCAGGGATTGAACCAAGGGGTGGTTAACCACCCAGTCCTCTGAGCTGCAGGCATTACAAGCATGCACCACCATGCTGTCCTTGCGGGAAGTGGTCTGTAATCCCAGACACAGGATGCTAAGGTAGGAGGGTGGCAAATTCAAGCCTCAGCAATTTAGCCAGATCCTCAGCAATTTGGAAGACCTTGTCTCAAAATTTTTTTAAAAAACTTAAAAAAATAAAAACACCCGTGGTGGTTGCTTGATGGTAAAGTCCCCCACCCACCACCCCATGTTCACTATCTGGTAGGGAAATAATAAATAACACAAATAAAAAGAGAGAGGAGTAAGTGGAAGATCTACGCAAGGGGTAGTTTGTAACGATTGTCCATGGAATTTAAGGTGGTTAGGCAGGGGAAGTGAGGGCACAAAAGATCGGGGTAGGGGAAGGGGGACTTTGAGGACTTAGGGCACCTAAAGTGTTTTTTGTTTTTTGTTTTTTATTTTTTGTTTTTTTTTTCTGCTTTGGTGGTTGTTTTTTGGTTTTGGTTTTGCTGCTGGGAATCAAACCCAGAGGTGCTCTGCTCTACCACTGAGCCAGCTCCATCCCCAGTCCTTTTAAATTTTATTTTGAAAAGGTTCTTGTTAAATTGCCCAGGTTGACCTTGAATTTGAGATTCTGCATCAGTCTCCTCTGAGTTGCTGGAATTACAGGTGTGCTCAGGGTCCTCGACTCACCTTGTCTTTTTGTATGTCCTGTTACTCTAAGTGTGGATTTTTTTTTTTTTAATAAAGAGAGAAGGACAGTGTGAGAGAGAAAAAGAGAGAATCAATTTTATTCAGTTTTTCATTTGGCTTTCATTGCTCGGACACTTCGTTGTGTACGTGGTGCTGGGATATGAACCTGCGTCCCTGCACGTGCAAGGCAAGCACTGAAACCGAGTAGCCACCGTTCCAGCCCCTAGGTGTGCAATTTTTGCAGAAGGTAATTTTGGGAAAGGATAGATTGCATTATAGCATAAATGTGTATGTATATGCCAGTATTCTTGCCCTCCACCTTTAACCCAGTTTTTCATTATCTGGTTGGTTACAAACATGTAAATGTGTGTGGGAGCCAACGTCACTCCAAGACAACACAACAGTATTGACACATACATTGCAATGTTTTTATTACTGTGAATTTTACCAGATGCAATGTTTTCAAAAGTCCGCCAGGTGGCAGACAAATACAATTTCCCAATGTTTTAACAAACTAGGACTATTGCTTCTTTATGGAAGGAAAATCAATTAGAAATGTCAATCAGAACTCTGAAGTATAGTACAAATATATTTACTATGTGATAAATAATTTTTTATAATTCACTTATAAAACAATCAGAAACAAAGGGCAATTGTTAAACTGCTGAAAATCATTGTAATTAGGCACTCTGAAAATATCCTGTGTTTTCCATTGTCCTAAACATTTAGAAATGTTATCTGTTGGCCATGAAAACTAATTTTGATCCTTTGGAATCTGAAAAGCAAAATCGATGGTGCTGCACCAATAAAGCAAAATCCCTGTTACCAAACTGACTGGATTTTATAATTCTTCGAAGATTTCTACCGTTATTCTAAAGTTAAAGCTCATAATTAAAATTGGTCATAAAAGCTGGGGGCGGTGGTACAGAACTGTAATCTCAGAGGCTGGGGAGGCTGAGACAGGAGGATCTCAAATTCAAAGTCAGCCTCCGCAAATTTGTGAGGCTCTAAGCAACTTAGTAAGATTATGTCTCAATAAGACAGGAAAAAAAGGGCTGGGGATGTGGCTAGGTGGTTAAACGCCTCTGAGTTTAACTACTGGTGTAAAAAAGAGAAAAAGAAAAAGAAAAAAAAATGGAGGCTGGAGCAGTGGCTCAGCAGTTAGAGCACTTGCCTGGCATGCAAGAAGACCCATGTTTGAATCCTAGCACCATATACACAACTAAGTGTCAGAAAAATTAAAGCCAGATGAAAAAATAAATAAAACCAATTCTCTCTCTTTAAAAAAAATTGGTCATAAAAAACTGGGTGTGTATTTGATATAATATCCATACTTGGGGCTGGAACGGTGGCTCAGCGGTTTCGGCGCTTGCCTGGCAAGCACGAGGACCCAGGTTCAAACCCCAGCACCACGTACACAGCTAAGTGTTGGAGCAACTAAGGCCATGTGAAAAACTCAATAAAGTTGTTTCTCTCTTTCTCTGTCTCTCTCACTGTCCCTCTCTCTTTAAAAAAAAAAAAATCCATACTTGTTATAAATACATCAAGTATATCTGACTTTCTTACCACAGCTATATTTTTCTAATGCTTCTGTCTTCTTTTTATATTTTGATTTATTTTACAAAAAAGGTTAACAGGCACAAGACTTCAGCTATGTAGAGGGATGGGCAAATATTTCAAAAGCTTGTGTGAGAGGGACACATATATCTGAGACTCTATTTTTAAAGTTATGTGTAGCACTTCCAAGTAATGAATTCTCTCTCTATGTACATGGAGAAACTGACTGGAATGACTCTTGACTCATCTTGAATTCCAATGCTGATTAAATTCATCTTCTACACACTTCCTAAATTTAATCAGCTTCTTTTGCTTGAGTTTAAAATGATTTGAAATAAAATAACTTGCCCGGTGCTGGGCGTGGTGGCACATGCCTGTCATTCCGGCAACTCAGAGGCTGAGTAGGAGGATCCCAAATTTGAGGATAGCCTCATCAACTTTGGGAGTCCCTAAGCAACTTATCAAGACCTTGTCTCAAAATAAAAAAATAAAAAAGACTGTGGATATAACTCAGAGGTAAAGTGCCACTGGGTTAAGTCCCCAGTAACATTAAAATTTTTGTTTTAATTAATTAAATAAATAACTTGCTTGTGGCAGGGTCACATACCTATAATCCCAGGATTTGGGAGCCTGAGGCAGGAGGATTACAAGTTAGAGGTCAGTATCAGCAATGTAGTGAGACCTTCAGCAGTTTAGTGAGACTCTCTCCCAAAATTAAAAAGAAAAAAAGTGGTAAAACACACCCCACGTTTCATCTTCAGTTCCGTAAAGCAAATAAACAAACAAACAAAAAATAGAGATGAACAGTTTATTTATTTTGAACAAGGGATTGAACCCAGGTCATTTAACACTGAGCTACCTCAAACTTTTTTTTTTTTTTTTAAAGAGAGAGAGGGACAATGAAAGAGAAAGAATCAATTTTATTTGTTTTTCATCTAGCTTTAGTTGCTTCGACACTTAGTTGTGTAGGTGCTGCCGGGATTCAAACCTGGGTATGCCAGGCAAGTGCCATAACTCCTGAGACACTGCTCCAGCCCAGCTTTTTAAATTTTTTTTATTAAGGAGTTGAGTTATTACACAATCATAAATTCATTTATAGTAACAATATGATATGCATATGTTCTTAAACCAGAATTATTGCCAGCACCCCAGTCTCTTGATTCTTCTATATTTTGCCCGTATAAGCGATATAAATACTTAGACTGTGAATTTTCCAGAATTAAATGATTGCATAAGTATTATTTGGATTCTCAGGGGGGTAAAGAACGTGCTACATTTTTGATTGTCTCCCTAGGTCCCTCCCTCACCAACCCGCCCCACATATCCATGATTGCCCTAGCTTATGTGTTGCTACGCCTTTGGTGGGTCTAATACATGAGTTTGACTACCTTTCAGCCAAGTCTGGGTTTAGCTCCAGCCTCCACAAAAGAGTGAAAACATTCGATCCTTGACTATCTGGGTTTGGTTGCCCAGCCTTTTATTTTTTATTTTGAGACAGGGTCTCACTAGGTTGCTTAGGGCCTTGCTAAATTGCTGAGGCTGATTTTGAACTTGTGATCCTCCTGCCTCAGCCTCCTGAGCCACTGGGATTACATGCACACTTGTGCCACTGCACCTGGCTTAAATATAAGTAATTTTTAAAATTTATTTATTTTTTTTTTTAAAGAGAAATAACTTTATTTAGTTTTTCACATGGCCTTAATTGCTCCAACACTTAGTTGTGTACGTGGTGCTGGGGTTTGAACCCGGGTCCTCGTGCTTACCAGGCAAGCGCCGAAACCGCTGAGCCACCGCTCCAGCCCAATAGAAGTAATTTTTAAAAATTTACCAGATCTAAAAACCACTGCGTTGTTTAAAAATAATGAGTATGTTCGAATTTTGCTTCTACAAGTTTTGTCATTATCCTTTGTGGTGAGCATTCTACAAAGGATTTATTTTCTGGGAGAAAAAATATCTGTGATCTCCATAAATTTACATTATTTAAAATTTCATGTCTGTTTTCAGCATATGAATGTGACCTATAAAGGGCTCTCAGTCAAGTATGGGTGCCTCATAATCTTGTTGTAATAATACTCTGCACAGTAGCACAATACTACTACTATACTCTGAACGTGACTTTTATCCAAAGTCTCTTGTAAATTCCTTGTATGAGGCCAGACATACTTAGGCTCTCTGATGGTCATTTCGTTGTTTACTTGTAACGATACACGGAGGATGGAATGTGCTATCCCTGGCACGAAGAGTTCTTCTGGAAATTTAGAAAGAATAAAATGTCCGCATAGTTCGGTGACTAAAGAGAAAACACTTGTGGAAAAGAGAAAAAGCAAGTTCCAAGAAGGGTGTATTTATTATCTCTGTGCCAGTTTGTTGGAACTTTTTTGTCAGTGAGGTCATACTTTTTGTCTCAGTGTGGCTCATTTATCTCTGCTAGCTTCCTTCATCATAGCATGCACCCCTAACCCCAGCCAACTGCTGGACAAATGTCTTTTCTCGGGCAAAAGGGAACATTAAAACAGAATTTAAAAATCTGTGTGAAACCACCACTATAATTGGAAAAAGCTTTTAAACACTTGTCTATTTAAAATGAATTAGTAGTTACCATTTTCGTTTAGACACTGTTTAGTAGTAAATACAAAGGCACTGATTCTAGATAAACAGCTAACTGGGGCTGGAGCGGTGGCTCAGCAGTTACAGCGCTTGCCCAACATTCGTGAGTACCCGAGTTCAAACCCCAGCACCATGTGCACAACGAAGTCTTGGAGCAACTAAAGCCACATGAAAAACTAAATAAAATTGATTCACTCTTAAAAAAACCAAAACTAATTTATCCATGTTAACATTGGTGGCATTTCCTTTTCTTTTTTTTTTTTCTTAAAGAGCAAGGGAGAGATGCTGGAGTGGTGGCTCAGCGGTTACAGCATTTGTAGAGCTTGCCTGGCATGGGTGAGGACCTGGGTTCAAACCCCAGCTCTACATACACAACTAAGGGCCAGAGCAATGAAAACCAGATGAAAAACTGAATAAAACTGGTTCTCTCTTCCTCTAAAAACATAAACAAAAGCAGAGAGAATCAATTTTATTTTTTCATCTGTTTCTGTTTTTCTGACACTTAGTTTGTATGTGGTGCTAGGCTGTGAACCCAAGTCCTCATGCATGCCTCGCAAGCTTGCTACCACTAAGCCACAGCTCCAGCCCCTGATGGTGGTATTTCCTAAATGTATTTCATGATACGTCAATCAGTATCCAGACAGAGCCTTATTTTATGTATCTTTGGTACTGGGGATTTAACCCAGGGACATTTTATCACTAAGCTACATCCCCAGTCCTTTTTAATTTTTATTTTAAGACAGGGTCTTGCTAAGTTGCTTAGGACCTCTGTAAGTTGCCGAGACTGGTCTTGAACTTATGATACTCCTGCCTTAGCCTCCTGAGTTCCTGGGATTATAGGCATGTGCCATCATGCCTGCTTGGTGATAGAGCCTCACTAAAATGCAGGAACTGGCTGTTCAAGGTGGCATGTCCATAATCCCAGGGACTCTGGAGGTTGTGGGAGGAGGATTGCAAGTTCAAGGCCAGCCTAGGCAATTTAGCAAAACACTGTCTCAAAATAAAATGGGCGGGGGATGTAGCTCAGTGGTAGGAGCACCAAGTTCAATCCCTAGTACTGCTAAATAAATAAATAAAATTAAAAATAAATAAATAAATAAAATAGAGGAACCAAAGCTTGGTTATAACTCAGTGATATGGGGTTTACCTAGCATGCTTGAACCCCTGGGTTGAAGCCCCCGTAGCAAAAAATAAACAAACAAACAGGAAAAAACCACTGAAACAGAGTATAACTTTTATAAGTGAAAACATGACCTATTAAAAGCTCACTTTTGGATCAAGTATTTGTGTAGGTATATATCAATATACAAAAAAAATTAGATATGATGTGTTACTGTATGAGTCTCACCTATGAAATTATTTCCCTTGCTGCTTTGATAATCTAAGTCTTGTAATCAGGAAAATGTCTTGAAATAGTTGCTACAGTCCTCTTACTCCTTCTTGTACCAGGGACCATTACTGCCATTCTTTTTAGAAAGAAGTCATTGTTTCCTTTGGCATAGTGAAAATTCCATATGCTCAGTCTCTCATTAGGTCTGAAGATATAAATAGTATTATTTAAAAGCTTCATCTTTAAATATTTAGCACACAAACCTTTACGAAGCCCTACTCTACTTTGAATCTTCTGTATACAAAAGATAAATGTTGTACAGTCTCTGACTTCGGGAAACTAGTAGACTGAAATGTTGGTTAATTGTAACTCTGTTAGTGACGTTATAGTTTAGTGCTAAATTCCTTTTCAATATAAATTCTAGACTTATATTCATAAAGGTATCTAAACCTTAGGATGTCACTATGACAATGATGACAGTAAGCGTGCCAACAAGGTTAGCTTTATTAAATATGATGCTGTCAGTGGTCCCCAAATTGATCTATATCAAATGGAACTTTCAAAGAATTTACAATCATAATGACAGTAGGTTTTTAAGAACATTTATGACCTATTCTAAAATTTAATTGGGGAAAAATGACAAAATTAGAGATTTTACTTATATTACTTGATTTCAAGGATGTGGCTAAGTGCTACAGTGTTGCCTAGCATGCGTGAGGCCCTGGGTTTGATTCCCTGGCACTTTACACACTCTCTCTCTCTCTCTCTCACACACACACACACACACACACACACACACAAAGACAAAACAAAAAACCCTACGAAGACATTGTGATGTTGACAAAAGCACAGGCAGGAAAATGGGACTGAGTGGAATCTAGAAGTAGACTCATGAGTACAGCTAAATGACTTTTTAATTTGCTAAATGACTTTTAAAAAAATTTTCCAGTGCTGGGCATTGAACCAAGGGGTGTTTAACACTGAGATACAACTGTAACCCTTTTTTTATTTTAAGAGAGTCTCACTAAATTGCCTCAGCTGGCATTGAACTTGAACTTCTGATCCTCCTGCTTCAGTCTCAGAGTAGCTGGACTACAGGCATGCACCACTTAATTTGGCTGAATTTTTTTTTGTACCAAAAATTGAACCCAGCTGCACTTAACCATTGAGCCTCATACCCAGCCCATTTAAAAAAATTTTTATTATGAGAGACGGTCTAGCTAAGTTGCTTAGGATCTTGCTAATTTGCTTAAAGTGGCTTTGAATTGGCCATCCTCCTGCCTCAGTTTCCCCAGCCCCTGGGATTACAGGAGTGCATCACCATGCCTGAGTTGAATGTTTTTTTAAAGAGAGAAGGACAGTGAGAGAGAGAGAGAGAGACAGAGAGAAAAATAATTTTTAATTGAGTTTTTCACATGGCTTTCGTTGCTCTGACACCTAGTTGTGTATGCAGGTGCTGGGGTTTGAACCCATGTACTTGTGCATACTGGGCATATGCTGTAACCCTCGAGCCACTGCTCCAGCCCCTTGAATTATTTTTTTTAAACATAGGATTAAATAAAGCAGTCTTGGGTACAATGCCAAAGATTATACTTAATCTCAAAAGGAAAGTACTGATAAATTGGACTTTTTAAAAATGGAAAAAAATTGTTCTTTTGGAAGACATCATTAATAAATCAAAAAAATAGCCAAGCACAGTCATGCACACCTTAATCCCATTGATTTGGAAGGCTGAGATAGGAGGATCAAAAGTTTGAGACCAGTCTCAGCAATTAAGATAGACATTGTCTCAATATTTTTTGTATGTTTTTTGTGGTGTTGGGGATTGAACACAGGGCTTCATGAGGACTAGACAAACACTCTACCACTGAACTGCTGCCCCTGCCGTAGACCTTGTTTCAAAATAAAAATAAAACAAGCACAGTTGCACCTGCCTGTAATCCCAGCAACTCGGGAACTGAGGCAGGAGGATCACAAGTTCAAGACCAGCCACAGCAATTCAGGGAGGCCTTAAACAACTTAGTAAGACACTTTCTCAAAATTTAAAAATTAAAAAGATTGCAGATGTGGTTCATGGTAAAGAGCCCTTGGGTTCAATCCTTGATACCAAAGAAATAAATAAATCAGCGAAAAACCCTAGGGATATAATTCAGTGCAAGAGAATATAAAGCATGAGGTCCTAGGCTCAATCCCCAGTACCCACCCCCACATACAAAGAAAATGAAAAGGAAAAGACAAATCTGAGGAAGAGTTTATATCCAGAACACATAAAGAACTTAAAATTTAATAATCGTGAAACAAACAACTGCATGTAATAATAGGCTAAAAATTGAAACAGATACTTTATCAAATATAAATATTGGCAGGTGTGGGTGGTACACACCTATAATTCCAGAGGCTTGGGAAGCTGAGACAGGAGGATGGCAAAGACCTTGTCTCAAAAAAAAAAAAAAAAAAAAAAAGGACTGGGGATGTGGCTTAATTCCCAGTACCAAAATAAATAAATAAAAATTTAAAACATCTAGCAAACACCTAAAAAGGTGCTCAATATCATCATTCATCAAGAAAAGGCAAATTAAAACCAGATGAGGTTTGATTTATTAGAATGAAAACGAGGACACCTGACACTATCAAGTGCAGGCAGGATGAGAGCCGCTGGTGGGAGTGCAGAAGAGCCTGGCCCGCAGGGACACAGCTTGGCAGTCTCTGGAGCACTTATCCATGCACACCTGAGGGTTAATTTTAGGTCTCAACTGGACTGGATTAAGGAATGTCTAGAGAGGCATTAGTTTTAGAGTGTCTGAGGGTGTTGCTACAGGAGGTTGGCAGGTGAGTCTGAGGGGACTAGGAAGCCCTGGCCATTTTGGAGGGACCCAAAAAGAACAAATACAGAAGGCGAATTGGTCTCTTCCCTGCTGGAAGCTGGGGCACACTCATCTCCTGCCTTAGATATCAGAGGACCATAATCTCTGGCCTTTGGACTCCAGGATTTATATTAACAGTTGCCTTCCTGGATTATTAGGCTTTTGGTTTCCAACTGAGAGTTATATCATCGGTTTCCCTGGTTCTGAGGTCTTTGGATTTAGA
Source organism: Aplodontia rufa (assembly GCA_004027875.1). NCBI lineage: Eukaryota > Metazoa > Chordata > Mammalia > Rodentia > Aplodontiidae > Aplodontia > Aplodontia rufa. The sequence continues at coordinate 119,946 of PVKS010001239.1, forward strand.
CCGTGTCAAGCTATCTGCATCCCAGGGTCTCCTGCCTGCAGATGACCTGTTGTGGGAACTCTCAGCCACCATAACTGCAGAAACCAATTCCCTAATAAATCCCCTCACGTATGTTTATATGCATATCCTCTTGCCTGTGTCTCTCTGGAGCACTCTAATACATACAGCTACCATATGATACTGCAATTCCACTTACGAGTACTTTTCCAGGATAAATAAAAATGTATGTTCACATAAAAATTCATACACACATTCAGGAGGCAGAAGCAGGAGGATCACAAGTGTGAGACCAGCCTGGGTAACTTAGCAAGACACTGTCTTAAAATAAGAAAGACTGGGGATGTATCTTAGTAATTGAGCGCTTGCCTAATAAATGTGAATCTCTGGGTTCAATCCTATGTGTTATCAAAGCGGGGAAAACACACATGCAAATATGTATAGCAACTTTATGAATAATCTTTAAAAACTGAAAAATGAGCCAAATGTTCTTCAAGTGGTGTTGAATAAATGAACTGTGGAACATACCTATATAATGAAATGCTATTCGGCAATTAGAACAAGCAACTATCATATATGGAATAGTGTTGATGAATCTGAAGTTCATTATGCTCCATGAAAGAAGCCAGACTCAAAAGACTATATATTTGAGGATTCCATTTATATGATATTCTGAGCCAGCATGGTGGCACATACCTGTTGTAATCCCAGTGGCTTGGGACACTTAAGGCAGGAGGGTCACAAGTTTGAGGCCATCCTCAGCAATTTAGGGAGGGCCTAAGCAAAAAAGAAAAAGAAAAAGATATTCTGGAAAAGGAATATCTATAGGGGCAACTAAATCCGGGGTACTTTATCACTCAGCTACACCCTACACTCTCAGTCCGTTTTAGTTTTTATTTTGAGACAGGGTCTCACTAAGTTGCTCAGACTGACCTCAAACTTGTGATCCTCCTACCTCAGGGTCGCAAGCTGCTGGGAGTGCAGTTGTGTGCCACCATACCCAGTTCTAGATTATGTACACACACACACACATGTGTATTTTTTTTGTGTGTGTTCCAATGTGTCCCAGGGATAGAACCTAAGGACCCAGGGTTGCTTTACCACTGAGCTATACCGTGAGTGCCCCCCCATTTTTTTTAAAGAAAGAGAGGGACAGTGAAAGAGAGGAGAGAATCAACTTTATTTATTTTTTCATTATTTTTTTTTTCATCTAGACTCCATTTCTCTGACACGTCATTGTGTACCTTGTGCTGGGGTTCGAACTCACATCCTTGCACATGTCAGGCAAATGCCATAATGGCCAAGCCACCACTCCAGCTCCCCTGAACCCCTTTTTGTTTTTGTTTTTTTTTGAGACAGGGTCTTGCTAAGTTGCTTAGGGCCTCACTACTTTGCTGAAATTCATTTTGAATTTATGATTCTCCTGCCTCAGCCTCCCGATTATAGGCATGCACCACTGCACCTGGCTCTGATTATCTTTATTGTGATGTTTACATAGTTCTGTGCATTTGTCAAACTCATAGAGCCACACACCAAAAAGGACTGAATTGTACTGTATATAAATAAAAAAATATAAAGGACCAAAATGTCCGTTGACAGATGTATTAAAAAAAAAGTGCTATACAGATGGGATGAAATATTATGCAGCCTTTAAAAAGAAAGTTCTGTCACATGCTATAACATGGATGAAACTAACTGTAATAAACCAATCACAAATGGACAAAGTAGGGCTAGAGCAGCAGCTAAGCAGCTATGGCACTTGCCTGGCATGCAAAAGGACATGGGTTTGAACCCCAGCACCACATACACAACAAAATTTGGAGCAACAAAAGCCACATGAAAAGCTAAATAAAATTGATTCCCTCTTTCTCTCTCTCTCTCTCTCTCTCTCTGTTTCTCTCTCTCTTAAAAACAAAAATAGACAAACTACTGTATGATTCTACTCATGAATTGTCTGAAATAGTCAAAAAATCATAGCAGAAAATCGAAAGTTAGTTGTCAAGGGTTGAGGGGAGTAGGAAGGATTAAATTACTATTTAATGGATATAGAATTTCAGTTTTGCAAGGTGGAAAAACTTTTGAGATCTGTTGCACAATATGATTTACTTAATGCTATTTTACTGTACACTTAAAAATGGTTAAATTGTATTTTTGAGGGGGAATGGTATTAAGATTGAACTCAGAGCTATTTACCATTGAGTTGTATCCACAGCCTTTTTTATTTTTTTAAATTTTATTAAGGAGTTGAGTTATTATACAATCATAAATGCATGTAAAGTAACAATATGATATGCATATGTTCTTAGACCAGAATTTTTATTTTGAGACAGGGACTTGCCAAGTCACTGAGGCTGGTCTGGAACTTGAGATCTTCCTGCCTCAGCCTCCTGAGTTGCTAGGATTATAGGCATGTGCCACCATGCACAGCTGTTAAATGATATTTTTAATGTCATACCTTTTTTTCTTACTGCAGTAAAAGAAAAAGTATAAAGTGCTAGCTGAAGGATGTTTAATAAACAATGGTTATTAATAGAAGTGGGGGCAGGAGTTAAGAGAACAACATAGTTTGAAGCACACAAGGACTAGTGTCCTCAGCCAGAAGGGTGAGAGAATGGATCCAAACCCAGAAGCTGGCTAGGACTACAGCTGTGGGAGAAGGGACATTCAACAGAAGCTTTTCCCAAAGGTAGAGGAATGGAGTCATTGTCCAACCTACTGATCAGAACCAGACTAGAAATCAAAAATAAAAAAGGGCCAAGAATATAGCTCAGTGGTAGAGCTCCACTGGGTTCAATTTCCAGGACCATACACATGCGTGTGCATGCATACACACACAGGATGAAAGAAAAAACTGGAAAATTTTGAAATTTATCTGAATTTTATTATCTCTTCTAAAATTCCAATCAGAAACATCATCATCATCATCATAATCTTGTGGTGCTAAAGACTGAACCCAGGCAAGCATTCTTCCATGGAGCTACAGCCCCAGCTCCCTGATATATTTTTGGAGGTGGTAATGTAAGATTTCAGAACACCAAAGGAAAAGAGACTGAAAATCAGCTGGAGGAAAAAGAAACATCACTTACGAAGCAAAAACGGTGGGGCTGACCCTGATGTCCCGTTAACACCAATGGCAGCCTGCAGACATTGGAATAATGTCTCCCACAGCCTGAGAGAAATCAACTGACAACCTAATACTCTATAACCAGTAAAGCTATTTTTCAAGAATGAGGGCAAAATAAAGACACCTTCAGTCAAGGAAAAATAGGATAGTTTTCAACAAAATTCCTCACTGATGGAAATTCTAAAGATTGTTCCTCAAGTAGAAGGAAGTGATTCTAGATAGAAAATCCGAGATAAGAGCAGAACTCGTGAGTAAGGATACTGATAGATAAATATGTGACTAAATCTGAAGAAACACCCGCTGAAATAATATTTGACTTTTGAAGAAAAGTCCAGAACTAAAATCATGGGCTCAGTCGCATTGCAATTAGCATATGGTGTTCTAAGATTCCTGCATTGCTTAGGAGAATAAATATACTGATGAAGCCTAGACTTTGTTGAAAAGATGAGCTAAAATAGTGAGGGCAATCACTAAAAGAAGAGATAAAGAAAGTATGAGCTGCGGGGTGTGGTGACACAGGCCTGCAATTCAGCTCTGTTGTTAGGCTGAGGCAGAAGGATTGAAAGTTTCAGTCCAGCCTGGGCAATGTAGCGAGACTCTGTCTAAAAATTAAAAAACAAAATAAAATGAAAAAAGTGACGGAGGGGTAATGAGGATGTAAGTCACTGAGAAAGTGCCCTTGGTTCAATCCTCAGTACTAGGGGGGGAAATGGGAGGAGCTGGGAGGAAGGAGAGGTCGCTCAGGGGTACAGAACTTGCCTGGCATGTGTGAGGACCTGGGTTGGAACCCCAGAACCACATAACCACATACACAACTAAGTGGAAGAAAAACAAAAACCAGATGAAAAAATAAATAATATTGACTTTCTCCCCTACATCTCTCTTCCCCCCCCCTCCATCTTTTTAAAAAGAAAAAAATGGTAGAAGAAAGGAAGTACTGAAAACTTGGTGGGGACACAGGATCCAACTTGAAGATCCTTGTCAAATGTTGGTCATGATGAGCATGAAAAAATAATAACTGTAATGGATAAGATCCATTCATGGATTAGTGAAAAAGAATATTAATACATGCTACTTAAAAAGATCAACTTTTTTTTTAACTTTCAAAGTAATAATTGATCCATACAATAAGCATCATTAGATACTAAAACTAAGTTGGGCATGGTGGCATACACCTACAATCCCAGCTCCTCAGGAGGTGGAGGCATGAGGATTTCAAGTTCAAGCCCAGCCTGGGCAATTAAGAGAGACCCTGTCTCAAAAAAAAAAAAAAAAAGAGTTAGCTGGGGACAGTGATGCACACCTGTAATCCCAGCAACTCAGAAGGCTAAAGCAGGAGGATTGTAAGTTTGAGGCCAGCCTCAGCAACTTAGCAAGATCCTTAGCATCTTAGCAAGATTGTGTCTCAAAAAAAAAAAAAAAAAAAAAAAAAAAAAAGGCTGGGGTTGTAGCTCAATGGTAAAGCACCCCTGGGTTCAATCCCCAGCACCCAAAAATAAAAATATAAAATGACTGAGGATGTAGTTCAGTGGCAGAGTACTTGGGTTCAGTCTCTAGTACGGCAATTACAATAGTGAAATAAATAAATACTAAAGCTATTATGTGGAAAACTTAGGAAACAGGATCCTTGTACAGTCTCAAAGTATCACTACTGTAGAGTACTTCTTCATTACAAAGGAAGAAGATATCTTCTTTTTTAGAGAAAGCCAGGAGAATATTAGGAAAATGAACAAAGTTAAAACCAGTAATGAAGCAAACTGACATGAGGTGCATTCTGTGTTGAGATCCCAAAAACTACCCTCAGATGTGATGCTTCACTCGAAAAAGCTGTCATATGCAGAGCTGCAGAATATTACAGAGAAGGGATACAGATTAAAATCAGCAATTGAAAAGGAGCAGGAGAAACCAGGTGCAAGCTCCCAGCTGCCCTCTCCAAGTGGAGTCATGGAGTCTCTCTGTCTCTCTCACTGTCCCTCTTTCTTTAAAAATAAATAAATAAATAAATAAAATGTAAAAAGGGCCGGGAATGTGGATCAATGATAGAGTGTTGCTTGGTATGTACAAGACCCTGGGTTTCCATCCCCAGCAACACTAAAAAACAAACAAACAAACAAACAAAAAACCCAGATGTTTACCATAAGTGGAATTGTTAGCATGCATTATCTGGTCAAACTGATACGGTATGGCCCAATGTCTAAGGCATACAAAAACGTTCCTATCATGCAGGATATTCTAGGATTCAGAGGTTATCACCGAGGAGCAGGTCAAAAGCCAATCCTTTCTTTGGACCATGCAGAGTTTGAATAACACAAACCCAGTTGAATGAACCCTTTACAGCACTTCCCCTGACTGCAGAAAGGCTCAAATCAACAACATATGGTGCCAAAATATTTCTACATCTAATCACGGGGAGACCATCAGACATGTCCAGAGTGATTGACATTTGCCAAAATAATTGCCTTGCCTCTAAAAAAAAAAAAGGTCCACATCATGAATGAAAAGAAAAGATGGGGTCCTGTGCCTAAAGAAAAATGAAATTATGGCATTTGCAGGAAAATGGATAGAACTAGAGGCCATCCTGTTAAGCAAAATAAGTCAAACTCAGAAGATTAAAGGTCGTTATATTTCCTCTTATATGCAGAACCTGGGCGGGGGGGGGGGAAGCAGAAAACAAAGGTGGGGGTGGATCTCCTACAAATCAAAGGGAGATCAGCGGAGGAAAGGGGCCAAGGGGTGGAGGGTAGGGAGGGAGGGGGAAGTGCCGGGGAGCGATATTGGCCACATTGTTAAATTGTGTGCATGTATGAATACATTACAACAAATCCCATCAATATGTACAACTATAACACACCAACTTGCAATGCATGTATAGATCTCTTTCCGGATCCTCATTGGTGAATATATTTGCTGGTTCACAATTGTCGACTATTTTCATCACGGTAAGATTCTGTAAGTTTTAAAATCAAGTATTGTCCTTTATATGTGTTATTTGTTCATAAAATTGATTTTTCTGTCTTTCGTCTTTTGCATTTTTATAAGTTTTAGAATAAATTTACCAATCTCTATATAAAAATAAGTTGGGGGCTGGGGAATATAGTTCAATGGCAGAGCACTTGCCAAACCCCAGCACCCCAATTAACAAAAACAGGGAAGCGGGGCTGGAGCGGTGGCTCAGCGGTTGGGGCACTTACCTCGAATGCGCGAGTGCCCAAGTTCAAACCCCAGCTCCATGTAGCAACGAGGGCCACATGAAAAACTAAATAAAATTGTTCCTCTCTCTCTCTCATTGTCCCTCTCTCTTTAAAAAAAAAAACAAAAACTCCAGTCTTTAAAAAAAAAAAAAAGCAGGGAAGGGGTGCTGTTTTAGGTTAAAGGAAATTTCCTTTCTGTTTTCTGTTTCTTCAGTTTTGCAATGCTGGGGATCAATCCCAGGGTCTTGTGACTGCTATAGTGTTCTATCACTGAGCTATGTCCCCAGAATTTTCTTCTATGATTTTGATTATTTTATATAATTCATACATCGGAATTATGTATTTGTCCTTTTGTGAGTGGTGTATTTCACTTACCAAAAGTCCTCAAGTTTGATTCATGTTTAGTATGTGATAAGATTTTCAGTTTGTTTTCTTAAATTTAGAAACAATTCGTCTTTTTTTTCTTTCATAGGATTCTGCATGATTAGTCCATTTTATATACATACATCTTCCTTCCTTCCTTCCTTTCTTTCTCTTTTCTTTTCTTTCCAGATGATTGAACCCAGGGGTGCTTAACCTCTGAGCCATATCTCCAATCCTCCTTATTTTTTATTTTGAGACAGGGCCTCACTAAATTGCTCAGGCTGGCTTTGACCTTGCAGTCCTCCGGCCTCAGCCTCCTGAGTTACTGGAATTACAGATGTGTGCCACTGAACTCAGCTAACATTTTCTTTTTCATCCATTGTTTAATATTTGGGTTGCTTCTATGTCTTGACTATTGTGAATGATGCCAGGATGAACATTAATGTCCAAATATATCTGTTCAAGATCCTGTTTCCAGTTATTTTGGATATATACCCAGAATTAAAAGTGCTGGATCGTATGATGATTCTATTTTTAATAGAATCTCCATACTATTCCCCATAATGGCTACACAATTTTACACTCCCATCATAAGTACAGAAAGGTTCCAATTTTTCCATATCCATGACTACGCTTGTTGTTTTTTTAATGTTCTTTTCATGTTGTGTTTTTTTTTTAAACCTGGGTGCACTTGACCACTAAGTTACATCCCTAGCTCTTTTTTTATTTTTATTTTGAGATGTAGTTTCGCTAAGGTGCTGAGACTGACCTCACACTTGTGATCCTCATGCCTCAGCCTCCCAAGTAACTGGGATTACAGGCATGTGCCACCACACCTGACTTCTGTTCTTTCTATAGTGGTCATTCTCATGGAAATGAGAGATCCTTGTGGTTTAGATTTTCTTTTTTTTTTTGATGATTTTCATTTTTCTGGTGATTAGCAGTGTTTTTATATGCTTGTTGCTTATTTTTAAAAAGATTTTGACTGCTTTTATTCTTTAAAGAGAGAGTAAGAGAATCAATTTTATTTATTTTTTCATTTTTTTTAATTATCCTGACACTTATATGTGTAGGTTGTGCTCCAGGGGTTCAAACATGGGTCTTTGCATATGCCAGGCAAGTGCTCTACTGTGGAGCCACTGCTCCAGCTGTTATTGCCTATTTTTAGAAAATCTTCCTAGAGAGATGTCTATTCAAGTCCTTTGCCCATTTTAAAATTAGGGTTTTTTAAAAATTGTTACTGCTGAGTTTTAGGAGTTCTTCATATATTCTTGATGTAAACCCATGACCAGACATAAAATTTGTGAACATTTTCTCTTTCTATATGTTGTTTCTTCATCCTGTTAATTGCATTCTTTAATACATAGAAGTTTTTAATTTGGCCCAGGCATGGTGGAACACACCTATAATTCAGCCACTCAGGAGGCTAAGGCAGGATGATCAAAAATTCTAGGTCAGCTGGTCAATTTAGCAAAGCCCTGTCTCAAAAAAAAAAAAAAAAGGCATGGGGCCAGGGACGTAGACCAGTAGTAGAGTGCCCTGGGTTCAGTCCCTGGTACCACACAAAGAAAAAGAAAGGAAGGAAGGAAGGAAGGAAGGAAGGAAGGAAGGAAGGAAGGAAGGAAGGAAGGGAGGGAGGGAGGAAGGGAGGAAGAAAGTTTTTTTTTGTACCAGGGATTGAACTCAAGGGTACTTAACCATGGAGCCACATCCCCAGCCCTTTTTCTTTTATTTTGAGACAGGGTCTCACTAAATTGCTGAGGCTGACTGTGAACTTGTAATCTTACTGTCTTAGCTTCCCAAACTACTGGGGTTACAGGCCTATGCCACTATGCTAGGCGAAAACTTTTAAATTACACGTAGCCCTCTTTATCTATGTTTTCTTTTCTTTTTTTCTTTTTCTTTCTTTCTTTCTTTTTTTTTTATAAGAAAGAGGGACAGTGAGCGAGAAAGAAAGAAAGAGAGAGAAGAAACAACTTGATTTAGTTTTTCATCTGGCTTTTGTTGCTCCACCATACTTGTGTACGTGGTGCTGGGGTTTGAAGTTGGGTTCTCGTGCTTGCCAGGCAAGGATGCAACTGCTGAGCCACCACTCCAGCCTTTTTTTTTTTCTTAAAGACAGCGGGACAGTGAGTGAGAGAGAGAGAGAGAGAAACAATTCTATTCAGTTTTTCATGTGGCTCTCATTGCTCTGAGACTTCACTGCGTACGTGGTGCTGGGGTTTGAACTCGCATACTCATGTGTGCTGGGCAAGCACCGCAACCACTGAGCCACCACTCAAGCCCTGTTTTCTTTTGTCACTGATGTCTTTGGTGTTATAGCCAAGAAATCATTGCCTTATCAATATCCTGAAGATTTTCCTTATGTTTTCTTCCAGGAGTTTTATAGTTTTAGATCTTGTGTTTAAGTTGGGGTTTTTTGTTTTATTTTGTTTTGTTTTTTGTAGTTTATTTATTCTGCTTGGATTTTGGGGATTTCATTTGTTTGTTTTGAGAAGTGATCTTAACATGTTACTCAGTCTAATCTTGAACTCATGCGCTCACCTCCCCCAGTGCTGGGGCCATGGACGTCTACCACTACACCAGTCTTTATGTTTAGGTCTTATATTTCCTGTCAATTAATTTTTATATATGGTGTAGTATAAGGGGTCTCATGTTCTTTTACATGCAGATATCCAGGTAGCTATTGGTCTTTTGTTTGTTTTTTGAGACAGGGTCTCCATAAATTGTCCATGTTGGCCTCAAACTTGAGATCCTCCTGTCTCGGTCTCCAGAGCATTACTGGAAATTGAACTCAGATCCTTGGGCATGCTGGGTAAGCACACTAACACTGAGCTACATCCTAAGCCCATTTTGTTTTTAATTTTGAGACGGAGTCTTGCTAAATTGCCCAGGCTGATCTTGAACTTGTGATCTGTCTCAGCCTCCGGAGTTGTGTGCTGCCATGCTTGTCTACTATTTTTTTTTCGGGGACCTGGAATGAACTCAGGGGTGCTTTACCACTAAACCACATCCCCAGCCCTTTTAGTTTTTTATTTGAGACCAGTCTCACTAAGTTCCTTAGGGACTCACTAAATTGCTGAGGCTGGCTTTGAACTTGTGATTCTCCTGCCTCGGCCTCCTGAGCTTCTGGGTTTACAGGTATGTGCTACCATGCCTGATGCAAATCATTTTTTTTTTCCTGAGCAACTCTAATGGGTTAGAGTTCTGCTAATCAGAGAGTACTGATATATGAAAGTCAGTTAGATACAATAGCAATAATAGAAGGTAGAAAGCAATTTATCAGTTAATTTACTTTCCAAAATTAAACGTATAAGAAGAATCTTTCTTAGAAAAGCAACATTGAAGACAACCTCATATGCCACACACTGTGCTAAGTTTTCCTCCAGAGAAAAACAGACAAATGTCTTCAGTAATATGATAGCAGAAGATAGAACAAAACAAACGGTGCTTGGATTAATTTAATTAGTGTCCTGTTGAATTTAAGAATATAGTGTCCTACACATGCACAAACATAGATCAGTAGTAGAGTTAGGGAATCACTATTAGACTGCACCTGTTGGAGTCTTCAGTGAATCCAGTCCTTGTTTAAGGCTACCAGTTGGAGCTAGCAGTTGTTGTAGGGATTAAATTATTTAAAGCCTTCAGCTGGCTGGTGTAGACAAGCAGTAGCTTAGAAAATACTTAATCTATATTTTAAAATCTGTTCCTAAGTTTGCTTTGCTTAGGCTATAACTGCATGCACCACCCACCTGCCACATTCTGGAATCTTTTAAATTTATCCAAGGGGGGGAAGTCTTTAAGGTATATCTATCTATATTTTAATCTAATATGCTTACTTTTACCACAATCTGTTTGTAATGCATAAATTATAATTTGCTCAGCATCCAAAAAGGTACTGTTTAAATTTATTTCAAAAGAAAATGACTAAGGTATTTATTTTTTGTAGCCATCTTTAAAATTTTTATTTTAAATTATACTTAGAGGGACTTTGGGTAACAATGAATGAATCCATTTGAACAGAAACAGTTCGATTTATATTAAGTAATTTATATTAAGTAATTTGGTAACATGTTGCAATATTTCAAACTCCTTTTTAGAAAACTAGAATTACTTAGGAAACCTCACTGTGCCTAGCAGTGACCTAACAAGGAATTTGGATAAAAGCTTCTGGATAATTCTGTTGCGGGGGATTTACTAGGCAAATCTACTTCTTTGTAATTAACGATTACCTAGAGACCCAGTGTAAGTTTTTCACTGATGAACATTGCAAATGGAGTTTCTTCCTTAGTAGAAACTTTAAGTCTGATTTAATGTCAATCATTTCTTTTAACTTATTAGTTGTATGACAGATGAAATTAATATTTGCAAAGTTAAGAACTAATTTTTTTTAAGAGAGAGAGAGAGAGAATCAGTTTTATTTAGTTTTTCATGTGGCCTTTGTTGCTCCGACATTTCGTTGTGTACGTGGTGTTGGGGTTCCAACTCGAATCCTCATGCACACCAGGCAAGCACGATAACTGCCAAGCTCCACCCCCAAGAACTATTTTTGATATAATTCACTGCCTGAAGTTCTTTCTTGGCTGACTCTAAAAATGATAAAACTTTCCCCCACAAACCGTGACATACAAAGTAAAATGGCTATGGTGGTCATACATTTGTATTTTAGAGTTTACATGTAGCATTTTTTGTTTTTTTTGTTGTTGTTTTTGGTACTGGTCATTGAACTCAGCTGCCTTTTTCCAGTGAACTGTGTCCCTAACCCTTTTTAGTTTTCATTTTGAGACCAGGACTCACTACGAAGTTGCTCAGGTCTGGCTAAGTAGTTCAGGCTGACCTCAAATTTGTGATCCTGCTGCTTCAGCCTTCTAAGTCAATGGGATTACAGCCATGCACCACCATAGCTGGCTTATATGTAGAATTTTTTTTTTTTTTAAGAGAAACAACTTTATTTAGTTTTTTCACATGCCTTTGTTGCTCCAACACTTAGTTGAGTACGTGATGCTGGGGTTTGAACCCGGCTCCTCGTGCTTGCCAGGCAAGCGCCGAAACCGCTGAGCCACCGCTCCAGCCCCATATGTAGAATTTTTGAAACAAACAAAACCCTATAAAATAGGCATGAAGTGTTGAAATATTAAATTCTAACCTGTTTCTCTTGAAAGTTGCAAGATATCGTATTTGTAAACCTAACCAAACATCATTCTCTTTCTTTTCCTAAAAGGTCATTGCTTCATTTTTAGAACCTTATTCTGTGCATGACTAAGATGAAGGCAGGCCAGATACAGCAGCACACACCTCTAACCCCAGCGACTCGGGAGGCTGAGGCAGGAGGATCAAAAGCTGTAAGCCAGTCTGAACAATTTATGAGACACTGTCTCAAAATAAAAAATAAAAAATCTAAATAAATAAAAAAGACTAGGGATGTGGCTCACTGGTAGAGTGCCCATGGGTTACCACTGGAGGTATGGGGGAAAAAGAGAAAGACAAACATTTTAGATACGTAGCAGAGAAAGAAAATAAATTTAGGCTGAGTGTGATGGCTCACACCTGTAATCTCAGCAATTAGAGAGGCTGAGACAGTAGGATTACAAGTTTGAGGTCAGTCTCAGCAATTTAGTGGGGCGTTCGAACAGCTTAGCGAGATCCTGTCTCAAAATAAAAAGTAAAAAGGGGCTGGAGCGGTGGTTCAGTGGTTATAGCGCTGAACAGTGGTCATGCAAAAGGACCCAGGTTCAAACCTCAGCACCACATACACGACTAAGTGTTGGAGCAACAAAAACCAGATGAAAAACTAAATAAAATCTCCCTTTCTCTATAACTGTCCCTGTCTCTTAAACAAAAAAAGTGAAAAGGATTGGTAATGTTGTTCAGTGGCAAAGCTCCCTTGGGTTCAATCCCCAGGAGAAAAACAAAAACAAAAAATGGGAAATTAGGACAATTGTCTTTTTTTAAATTTTGTTTTTTTAATACTTGAGATTTAACTTAGGGGCATTTAACCACTGAGACACATTCCCCACATTTTTTATTTTGAGACATGTTCTCACTAAGTTGCTTAACGCCTCACTAAATTGCTGAGGCTGGCTTCAGATTTACAATCCTCCTGCCTCAGCCTCCTGAGCTGTTGGGATTACAGGTGTGTACCACAGTTCCCTGCTTCAACTACCTCTTTTTTTTTATTATTATTTTAAAGAGAGAGAGAGGGATAGGGAGAGAGAGTTTTTCATGTGGCTTTTGTTGCTCCTCTGCTCTGACACTTCGTTGCATGTGTGGTGCACGCATGAACCCGTGTACTTGCACATGCCAAGCAAGCACCATAACTACTGAGCCACCGCTCCAGCTCCTACAACTGCCTCTTAAATAGAGAAAATAGGGCTGGAGCGGTGGCTCGGTGGTTATGGCGCTTGCCTGGCATTCGTGAGCACATGGGTTCAAACCCCAGCACCCATGTACACAACTAAGTGCCAGAGCAACAAAAGCCATGTGGAAAAAAGAACTCAATACAAATTGATTTTCTCTCTCTCTCTCACTGTCCTTCTCTCTTAAAAAAATAGAGAAAATAACAGTTGAGCTAAGAGTTATTCTAATGCAATTTCTTATTTGGCTGTAAATATATCCTCACAGAAAAATGGAATATGATTTCACGTCAAGTGGTGGCATCCTTTGGAAGGTTAACTTGGACAACTCAAACCAAACGACCTAAACATTTATGCCAGCTACATGGATTGTAATCTTTATTGAATTATTTTATGGAACGGGGCAGAATTTCATCCTTTCTCCAACTTGTTTGCTTTTACAATATTATCATCACTGGGCATCATCTCAGAACCCTATGGGCAAGGCTGAGAAGCCAGCTCTATTCCCACTTCTGGGCCACGTCCCTCAGTTATTTATTTATTTATTTTTTGCTTTGAGCTGGCTCCTAAGGAATTCAGTGTTCATTTCTGTACTCCTCACAGCTGTCACCACCTGTTCTATTTCCTGGAGTTCCTCCTCCTCCTCATCCCGCCCAAGACTGGTTATGGTGTGATCCAGTTTGCTTCCTTTCTGTCACTGAAAATAAGTGTGAAGGTTGTTTACGTACTGAGGGGACAGAGTATTGAGACAAATCTACAATCCAGCTGTCTCCAACATTGTCAGAAACATATCCTTTATGGGAGACCCATCCACCCTCATGTGCCTGACCCCCCACTTAGAATCTGTAAAGAATAAAACTAGTATGTTTATTTAAAATTAATTTATTTGTCATTCAGAATTAAATGATTGCATAAGTATTACTTGGCTTCTCGGGTGCTTTTCTTCCAGTGTTTGCTATTTCTGCTAGCATCACTCCCCTTAGAGTGATTGCTTACCACATTTACAATGATTATAGCATGGAATAATACAAGCATTAAATCCTGGGCTGGTGCAACTAGAAGGGCTGTTGGATTGTGTCAAAATGGAGTGCGCAGGGGCTGGAGCGGTGGCTCAGTGGTTATGGTGCGTGCCTGGCATGTGCGAGGACGTGGGTTCAAACCCCAGCACCACGTACACAAAACAGTGTCGCAAGGAAAGACACATGAAAAACTAAATAAAATTGATTCTCTCTCCCCCCTTTAAAAAGAAAGGAAGAAAGAAAGAAAAAGCACTACCTAGAGTCAGCAGTAGCCAGTTTGAGCCTTGGCTTTCCCATGAATTAGAAGGTCAAGTGTGGCACTCTTTCCAAATGGGCTCTTTTTTTTAAAGAGAGAAGGAGAGAGAGAGAGAGAATCAATTTTTATTGAGTTTTTCTCATGGCTTTCATTGCTCTGACACTTAGTTAGACTCTTAGTTGTATACGTGGTGCTGGAGTTTGAATCCGTGTACTTACACATGCTGGGCAAGCGCCGTAACCGCCGAGCCACTGCTCCAGCACCCAAATGAGCTTTTTAACTCTTCTCATCACACCCACTGTACAGACGACTGGTAACATTCTGTGGCCAACACATTAAGTCACCAGATGAGTATTCCGGTTCTCTTTTCTTCAGTGTGCTTGGAACCATCTCACCTATTAGCTCTCCTCCAGTTCCTAGTTGATTGAGTTTGGATTTTGGATTTCTGTTTCCCCATTTGGATTTACTTATCAGGACTCTTATTCTGCTCCCTTCCCCCCAGTCACCTTGGAGCTGACCTGGTGACTCCAAGGAACACGATCTCTGGCAATTTCCTTTGACCCAATGTGGAAATGAGATGAAGACCCTTCAAGGAATAGAAGCTTTGTTGTATCTCACTTATCCACAGTCAGGATGGTGTCCTCTGAGTAGTGTGTGTGTATCACCAAATTTTGTTGTTAATGATGATGGTGTTGAAGATTGTGGCTTTGGTAATTAGTTCTGCTTTAAGAAACATAACAAAAATAGGAGCAGTGGTGCATACCTGTAATGACAGCTACTTGGAAGGTGGAGGCAGGACAATCACAAATAAGAGGCCACCCGGAGCAATTTAGTGAGACCCTGTCAGAATAAAAAGGGCAGGGGGTATAGCTCAGCGGTAGAGCACTTGCCTAGCACGTGGGAGGCCCTGGGTTCAATCCCCAGTACTGCAAAAAACAAAACACACCATAAGAATGAACAGACAGCTATAGAGTGGTTCACCCAGTAACAGCTGGTTTCACTTACTTCTCAGCTGCTCATGATGCTTCCCCCAAATAGTCTAAATTTTAGGCCACAAAGAAGCTCTTAACAAATGCAAAAGGATTGATATAATTCCTTGCATCTTATCAGATCATAGTGGAATGAAATTAGAAATCAACACACCAAAAAAAAAACTCACAGAAACTATAAAAACACACGGAGACTGAACAATATACTTTAAAAAAAAGAGGGGGGGGGACGGTGTGTGTGTGAGAGAGAGAGAGAGAGAAAGAAAGAATCAGTTTTATTTAGTTTTTCATGTGACTTTCATTGCTCCTAGACTTTGTTGTGTACATGGTGCTGAGGTTTGAACCCACATCCTCGAGCATGCCAGGCAAACACCATAACCACTGGGCCACGGCTCCAGCCCTAAACAATAGACTTTTGAATGGTTTGAGAAGAAATCAGGGGAAAAATTTTAAATTCTTAGAATCAAGCAAGAATAGTGATACAATATACTTCTGGGACATTATAAAGGTGTTCTAAGAGGAAAATTTATAGTTATGAGTGCCTACGGAAGAAAAGTAGAAAGATCCCAAATAAACCATACATTTCAAGGCCCTAGAAAATCAAGAACAAACCCATTCCAAAACCAGTAGAAAGAAGGAAATACTTAAGATCAGAATCAAAATCAATGAAGTAGAGAATAAAGAAGCCATGCAAAGGATCAATAAAATGAAGAGTTGATTGTTTTAAAAGATAAACAAAGAGGGGCTGGAGTGGTGGCACAAAGGAGTCTGCAAGTTCAACCCCCAGCACCACGTACACAACAAAATGTTGGAGCAACGAAGGCCACAAGAAAAACTAAGTAAAAAATTCATTTTCTCTCTCTCTCTGTCTCTCTCACTGTCCCTGTCTCTTAAAAAAAAAAAAAAAAAAAGATAAACAAAGGGGCTGGAGCAGTAACTCAGCTGTTAAGGCACTTGCCTGGCAAGTGTGAGGATGCGGGTTTGAACCCCAGCACCACATACACAATGAAGCGTCAGAAAGGCACATGGAAAACTAAATAAAATTGATTCCCTCTCTCTATCACTGTCCCTCTCTATCTTTAAAAAAATAAATAAACAAAATTAGTAAACACTTAGCCAAACTAACCAAATGAAAAAGAGAGAAGACCCAAATTAGTAAAGTTAGAGATGAAAATAGATAAATTACTACAGGTATCACAGAAGGGAAGGGGCAATACAATGGACTGAATTAGAGCTGGTTATACTCCATGCTTTTATAATTATGTTATGGTGTATTCTAATGTCATGTATATCTAAAGAAGAACCATTAAAAAGAAAAAGAAAAATGTTATACTGCAATATATTGGAAGATTCAAAAGAAATGGATACATTTCTAAACACTATGACTTTGAAAAATTGAACCTTCAGGTTACAGAAAATCTAAACAAACTTATAACAAGCAATGAGATATAAGAAAAAATAAAAAGCCTTCCAGGGGCTGGAATGGTGGCTCGGCGGTTATGGTGCTTGCCCAGCATGTGCGAGTACACAGGTTCAAACCCCAGCTCCCACGTACACAACTAAGTGTCAGAGCAATGAAAGCCATGTGAAAAAATTAATAAAAATTGATTCTCTCTCTCTCTCTCTCTCTCTCTCTCACTGTCCTTCTCTCAAAAAAAAAAAAAAAAAAACCCAGAACCAGAAGGATTCTCAACTGAATTCTATCAGATTTCTAACAAAAAATTAATGCCAATGCTCCTCAAATTATTCCATGAAATAGAAAGCAGTGGAACACTTCAAAATTCATTTTATGAGGCCAGTAGGTCCCTGACACCAAAATCAGAAAAGAAGGGCTGGAGCGGTGGCCTGGCATTTACGGCGCTTGCCTAGCAAGCATGAGTACACGGGTTCAAACCCCAGCACCACGTACACAATGAAGTGTCTGAGCAACAAAATCCATGTGAAAAACTAAATAAAATTGATTCTGTATTTCTCTCTCTCTCTCTATCTGTCCCTCTATCTTTAAAAAAAAATCATTAAATGGATTATTAAAAAAAACAAACAGAAAAGAACACATCAAGGAAAGAAGACTGCAGACCAATATCTCTCATGAACATAAATTCAAAAATCCTTAACAAAATATTAGTAAATCATATTCAACAGCATATTAATAAGACTGCATATCATGACCAATTGGTTTCATTCCAGGGATTTTTTTTTTAAGGATAGTGAGAGAAAGAGAGAAACAATTTTATTTTTTATTTTTTCACATGGCTTTCGTTGATCTGTATACGTGGTGCTGGGGGTTTGAACTTACAAGCTCTGTAACTGCTAAGCCACCACTCCAGCCCCTTATCCCAGGGATTTAAAGATCGTTTAACATACACAAATCAGCCAGGTGTGGTGGTGCAATACTGTAATCCCAATGGCTCAGAGGCTAAGGCTGGAGGATCACAAGTTCAAAGCCAACCTCAGCATCTTTGTGAGGCTCCAAGCAACTTAGCAAGACCCTATCTCAAAATGAAAAATAAAAAGAGCTGGGGATGTGGCTCTATGATTAAGTGCCCCTGAGTTCAATCCCCTAGTACCCACCCCCCACTAATTCTAACTCCAGTTAGAATAATAGCCATCAATAACACAAACAATAATAAATGCTGGAAAGGATGTGGGGAAAAACACTTAAACACTGTTGGAGAGGTTGTAAATTAATACAACTACTATGGAAACCAATATAGAAGCTCCTCAAAAGATTAGGAATGGAACTTCTATATGACCTAACTCTATCACTCCTCATATTTATCCTAAAGAATTAAAGTCATCATACTGCAGCAATACATGCCTATCCATATTTACAACACCACAATTCCCAATAGCCAAGTTATGGAACCAGCCCAGGTGTCCATCCGTGGAAAAACAGATTAAGAAAAGGTGTACACACACACACAGTGGAGTTTTATACAGTCAAAAAAGAAGAATGAAATTATGTCATTTGTAGGAAAACAAGTGAGACTTGAGAGCATAGGGTTAAGCAAAGTTAGCCAAACTCAGAAAGCCAAGGACCACATGTTTTCTTTCATGCATGGAAGCAAGAAAGGAAAAGGAAAAAGAAAGGTATATGCGGGGGGAACTCATGAGAATCAAAGGGAGATCAATAGAGGAAAGGGACCCGGGGAAGAGAAGAGGAAAAACTGAGGGATGCTATTGACCAAATTATATTATTATATTGCATGCATGTGAAAATACATAATAATCCCAGAATTATGTACAATTATTATGAACCAATAAAAATATGGGGAAAAATGAAAACACGCAATAGGTCTTCAACCTTGTAGTGGTACATAGACCATGCTCACTCTACGGGGACAACGTGGCATAGTGACTATAAGCATGGACTCTGGAGCCAGATTTCCTGTGCTCAAATCCTTGCTCCGTCACTTCCTGGCTATGTGACTTTGGCCACATTAACTTCTCTAGGCCTCAGTTTCCTCATCTGTAAATTGGACATAATGGCAGTACTTATTCCTAGGTTGTTATAAGAATTAAATGAGCTAATATTAGTCATGAACTTAGAACAGTGTCTGACACATAATAAGCACTGAAATTTTTGTTGGACAAAAAAATGATTTTCTTTTTCAGTACTGGGAATTGAACCCAGGGACTCTCTACTACCAAGCTGCATCCCCAGACCTTTTTATTTTATATTTTGAGATAGAGTCTTGCTAAGTTGCTGGGATGACCTCCAACTTGCAAAACTCCTGCCTCAGCCTCTGGAGTAGCTGGGATTAAAGGCATGCACCACCACGCCCAGCACATAAAGTGAACTTTAAAATAGCTGATCTATATCCACTATCCTTGGTATTGAAAGACTATCATTTTGGAACAGGTGAAAAATATTTTCATGTGGCACAGCTAGTTCCTGAACAAATTTAACTTAATTATAATTGCTTTTGTTAAAATTGAAAGCTTCCAGTTTCAGTCTGCCATCACTGATGACCATCATCTAGTGGATAATTAAATGTGATGTGGATTGCCTTAAAGTTTAGCAACGAGAAACTTTTTTTTTTTTAAGAGAGAAGGACAGTGAAAGAGACAGATGGAGAGAATCCATTTTTATTGAGTTTTTCACATTGCTTTCGTTGCTCTGACACTTAGTTGTATATGTGGGTGCTGGGGTTTGAACCCATGTACTTGCGAATGCTGGGTAAGCGCGGTAACCGCCGAGCCACCGCTCCAGCCCAATGAGAAACTTTTTAAATCTTATTTCATTTTATTAAAGAGTGGGAGAGAGAAAGAGTGAGAGAGACAAAGAGAGCAAAAGAGAGAATCAATTTTATTTATTTTTTCATCTGCCTTTTGTTTCTCCAACACTTAGTGTTGTGGTGTATATGGTGCTGGGGTTCCAACCTAAGTCCTCTTGCATACCAGGCAAGCGCTCCAACCTCTGAGACCCTGCTCCAGGCTCTGAGGGCCTTTTTTAAAATCTAAAATTTGGCCAGGTATGGTGGTACATGCCTGTAATCCCAGCAGCTCAGGAGACTGAGGGAGAAGGATCACAAGCTCAAAGTCAGCATCAGCAATATAGCGAGACCCTAAACAACTTATTGAGACCCTGTCTCAAAATAAAGTAACATTAAAGTTTAAAAAAACGAGGGGTGCTGGGGATGTTGCTCAGTGGTTAACTGCCCCTGGGTTCAATCCCTGGTACCAAAAAATAAAATATAAAATTTCTCCGAAAGGAAAACATCTTTCACAAAACTCCTGAGAAAATTTGGAAGTACAGTAGAAGCATTAAAAAGGTTTGTTTTATACCTCTTTATGCATTAGTGCTTACAGAATAAGACTTAACTAGTATTCTAAAAAAGAAAAGTTAAAGGGGTTGAGGATTTAGCTCAGTGGCAGAGAGCTTGCCTAGCACGCACAAGGCCCTGAGTTTAGTCCTCAGCCCTGAAAAAAAAAAAAAGAAAAGTTAAAATAAATCATTATACATCCTTAAAATGGTCCACTGTTCAAAAGAATACAGTAAATTTATATATATATAGATATATATATCTATATATATATATCCATGTGCAAGAATCACCCAGCTGTGTTATAATAAAAAAGGAAAGGGCAGGGCGCTGTGGTGCGCGTCTGTAACCCCAATGATTTGGAAGGCTGAGGTAGGAGAATTCAAATATGAGATCAATTCAGCAAGGCCCTAGGTAAATTAGTGAGATCCTTTCTCAAAATAAAAAGGGCTGGAGTTGCGGCTCAGTGATAAAGTTCTTCTAGGTTCAATCTTCAAGATAAAAAAAAAAAAAAAGAAAGTGTAAAATAGTACGTACAGTGTGCATGTATGTGCTTCTGGAACAATTAATTCTATTACATGGGTCACACCCAAAATATTGCTGGGCACAGTGATGCACAGCAATAATCAAGGCTGGTTCAAGACCAGCCTGGGAAGCACAGCAAGACCCTGACCATAACAAGAATAAGAATAAGAAAAAATGGTCTGGTGCAGTGGCTCAGTGATTACAGTGCTTGCCTCACATGCACAAGGACCCAGGTTCAAACCCCAGCACCACGTATAGAACTAAGTATTAGAGCAACAAAATCCACATGAAAAAATAAGTAAAATTGATTCTTTTACTGTCCCTTTAAAACTCCAATGAGCTGGGCATAATGGTACATGCCTCTAATCTGTCACTCAGGAGTCTGAGGCAGGAGGATTGCAAGTTTGAGACTAGCCTCAGCAATTTAGTAAGGCCTTAGCAACTCAGTGAAATCCTATCTCAAAATAAAAAAATAAAAAGGACTTGTTACGTGACTCAGTGTTTAAGCACCCTGGGTTCAATCCCTAGTACCACAAGCAAATTTTTAGGAAATTTTGTATAGGTACCTAGTAACTTTTTGGTTACTTAGGTAATGAAAAGTTCCTGGATCACTTTTGTTGCCAAAAAATAGTTTCATTTCTGTTATTACATTGGTTGGCCAGTCCAGTGAAATGATTGAAACTCCTAATCCCTATATAAATTAAATCTTATTCCCTTCCTCCAGCTCAGTTTGTTTTGAACATGAGGAAGGGTACTCAGGATTGAACCCCAGGCCTTTTACCACTGACCCACATCCTCATCCCATTTTAATTTTTATTTTGTGAAAGGGTCTCATTAAGTTGCTTAGGGCCTCACTAAGTTGCTAAGGCTGGCTTCGAACTTGCAATCCTCCTCCCTCAGCCTCCCTAGAGCACAAACTCTGGTTCTTTTTCTCAGATATCCCTCCAGCTAGGAACCTCTAATTGCAATTCCTTCGATGCAGTTGATGCTCTTCTCTGGCAGGCTCTTGGCAGCATTTGGTTGTCCAGTGGTTGACCACACAATCATTCTATTGGTGTCTCGTGTCCCTCCAGGAAACCCAAGTGGGGAGGTGCTCTTTCTTTGTTCAGGGTTTGGTTTTGTTTGCTTTTTTGTTACTGGAGATTGAATCAAAGGCTCTTTATCACTGAGCCACATCCCCAGCCCTTTTTATTTTTATTTTTTGAGACAGGGTCTCTCTAAGTTGCTCAGGGCCTCACTAAATTGCTGATGCTAGACTCGAACTTGCTATCCTCCTGCCTTTAGCCTCCCAAGTCACTGGAATTTCAGTGTGTGGCACTGTGCCTGCCTCCGAAATGTCCTTAAAGCTTTTTCAGGTTGACTTTTGCTCATGAGTGCAGTTCGTCTGCACAGGACCCTGGCTCTTTCCATTCCCTGTCTCTTCGGGTCTCATGTTTGTTTGTTTGTTTTTTAAAGAGAGAGGGACAGTGAGAGAGAGACACACAGAGAGAGAGAGAGAGAGAAAGAATCAATTCCACCCATTTTGTCAGGTGGTCTTTTTTGCTCCAACACTTCGTTTGTATGTGGTGCTGGGGTTCCAACTTGAGTCGCTATGCATGCCAGGCAAGTGCCACAACCGCTGAGCCACCGCTCCAGCCCCTGTTTTTTTGTTTTTGTTGAGGACCCAGGGGCGCTTAACCACTGAGCCATATCCCTAGCCCTTTTTGTATTTTTATCTTGAGACAGGGCCTCTCCAAGTTGCTGAGGCTGGCTTTGAACTTGTGATCCTCCTATCTCAGCCTCCCCAGTTAGTGGGATCACAGGTGTTCACCACTGCACCTGGTGACAAGGTGTTTTTGAAGACTTTTTCCGGGTATAAGGTCAGGGGAAACACCTTACCTTAAAGGGGTATGAGCAAAATGCAAAGGGTAACATAATCCCCTCCATAGAAAATCCCCCTTCTGGCCACTTCAATGTTGAAAGACCGGCTAAGGTTCTCAAAGCCAGTGTTAGATTCTTGCCACCACGAGTTCTCTTTGAGAGGTAACCACTCTTTGGAATGTGAGTATATGTGGTATCTATCAATTATCTTCCATCAGCCTTTTCTTTCCCCCCTGTACTGGAGATTGAACCCAGAGGTGCTCTACCACTGAGCTACATGACCAGCTCTTATTACTGTTTATTTTGAGACAGTGTCTCACGAAGTTGTTGAGGGTCTTGCTAAATTGCTGAGGCTGGACTCAAACTTGTGGTCCTCCTGCTTCAGCCTCTGGAATAGCTGGGTTTACAGGGGTGGGCTATGACACCCAACTTTTGAGGCAGCAGTGGAAAGTAAGACAGAGAGAATCTTAGCATAACATTCAATTCAACTTATATATCCAGAGAATACCTCTTCAAGGACACCCAAGAAAGGGACATCTACCTCTAGGGGATGGAGGGCGGGAGGAGAGCTGTGTAGCCTCTTGGGCCTTTGTTACCTATTCCCTTTATATATCAATCTTGTCCCAAAAAGCTTTCTCATGTTAAGTAAGAGCAAAAATATAGAAAAAGATTTTTTTTAGAAAAGCAAAATTATAAAGTAGAAAAAGAAATTTTAAGAGGGGGAATCAATTTTATTTAGTTTTTCATGTGGCTTTCGTTGCCCTAACACTTTGTTGTGTACGTGGTGCTGAGGTTTGAACCCGTGTCCTCGCTCATGCCAGGCAAGCACTGTAACCACCATGCCACCACTACAGACCCAGAAAAAAATTTTTTAATTATTATTTTTTTTAGAGAGAGGGATAGTGAGAGAGAGAGAGAAAGAGAGAATTAATTTTATCTAGTTTCTCACGTACCCCTCATTCCTCCAACACTTTGTTGTGTACGTGGTGCTAGGGTTTGAACCTGTGTCCTTGTGCATGCCAGGCAAGGGCATCACCGTTGAGCCACCGCTCCAGCCCCAGATAAAAAAAAAATTATTTATTTTTTATTTTTATTTTTTTTAGTGAGAAACAACTTTATTTAGTTTTCCATGCGGCCTTTGCTGCTCTGAGTCTTTGCTGTGTACGTGGTGCTGGGGTTTGAACTCGCCTACTCGCACATACAAGGCAGGCGCCGTAACCGCTGAGCCACCGCTCCAGCCCCCACCCCCCAAAAAATTTTAAAAACAAAATTATAACTCAAGGCACAGAGTGAAGATTTAATGGAATTACATAAATTTCCAATCCTAGAAGTTACTTTGCTTTTAATTCTTCAAAGATCCTAGTTTTGTTTTATTTTACTTTTTTGGGTTAAATTACATTGTCACTATTCTCTACCTTTGTGGTACCACCAAACTGAAAATTATATTTGATTCATTTTTTTTAAGAGAGAGAAAGAGAAAATCAATTTTATTTATTTATTTTTTCATCTGGTTTTTGCTTCTCTGACACTTTGTTGTGTGTGTGGGTGCTGGGTTCGAAGGCACATCCTTGCACAGGCCAGGTAAGTGCAATATGGCTGAGCCACCGCTCCAGCCCCTGTTGATTCATCTTGACTTAAACCCTGTTTAACATCAATTTGAGTCACAGAAGCACAGAATTGGAAGGTAACTTAAAAACCAACGTGTGACTGTCCCTGAGGTCACAGATGATGGAGCCAAGGCCCTCATAAATCACCGGCAGACACCCAGGATGTACTGCGCAGAGCAGTGAAACCTGCCTGTTTTTTGTCGTGTGTGTGTGTGTGTGTGTGTGTGTGTGTGTGTTGTTTTCAAATTCACTTTGAAAGCAAGGGTTGATGATAAACAAGAGCATCTAGTGTGTTACATAACACAGTGACAGCCTTTGTTCCTGCCTTGTGTTCTCCTTAGGGCAGGACTCGGTGCACCTCTTTATTTTTCAAAAGCAAATCCATTCTACAAGGCACTAGGAGGAGATTTTGTAGAGAAGACAGATGGCAGGTTTACATCATATAACAGAAAGTAAAAATTAATAAAAATTCCCATTTAATAGCTCTGATCTCCCTCAAGTTCACCCCTGGTTCCCAGCTATCTCTTCTTCCTTCCAAGGTTTCTGAGGGCTGCTTAGGTACAGTCAGCCTCCTGGCCCCAGCCTCTTCTCTCCACACTTCTAAATTTCCTTTTTCTCCTGCAGAACCTTTCAGCTCTCTCTTGGTTTCTTCAATATTTCATCTTCACATCTGAAATTGTGTTTGCCTGAATATTTCACTTCCATATAAGAAAGTTAAGTAATAAACAAAATGTAAAAAAAAATCTTCCTGGGAGTCGGTGGTGCATAACTGTAATCCCAGTGACTCAGGAGACTGAGATAGGAGAATCGGAAGTTTAAAGCCAGCCTCAGCAACTTAGTGAGGCCCTTAGTAATTTAGCAAAATAAAATATAAAAAGACTGGGGATATGGCTTGCCCCTGGGTTAAATCCCTGCAAAAAAAAAAAAAAAAATCTTCCTGGAATTGGAGGTACAGTTCAAAGGTACCGTATGTGCTTAGCATGCATGAGGCCCAGGGTTCAATCCCCAGCACCAAAACAAAACAATAACAAAACTTTCATGTGTCACCATTCATTTTTTTTTTCTATCACACAACAAGAAAGCAAGCATAAGGAAGCACAGAATCCAGTTTTGCAAAGTTGAGGACGTTTGGTGCCACATATTAGAATATTAGAGCTATAAATGCCCTGATTTAACAGATGAAGAAACTGAGACCTAAAAGATGCAAGGAAGACTGTTAGTTATCTTCCAAAATCCATTTCCCCTGCATCTGTAGTAATAGATTTATAGTTTAGTGTGGCTTCATGACTACATTCTCACTAACGGAACGCGAACAGGGGTGATTTGTACAACTTCCAAGTCATTTGTTGAAAAGGAAGTTGCTTCTTGATTTCTTCTCTTTCCCGCTCCTCTTGAGCAGAAAATCAGATCTGATAGCAACTTAACTTAGATTTTTCATACAAAAACCCTTGCATATAGCTGTTCTAAGCATGGTTCATGGGTCAGTAGCACCAGCATCAATTGCTTCAGAACCTGTAAGAACAGAATCAGCAGAGTGCAGTGGCGCACACCCACAATCCCAGCGACGGCGGAGGATGGGTGGGGATGGGTGGGGAGGATGGGTTCGGGGACCGCCTCAGCAATTTAGCAAGACTGTCTCAGAACAAAAAGTGAAAGGGGTTGGGAATATAGCTCAGTGGTAGAGCAGCCTTGGGTTCAATCTCCAGGACCATGAAAAAAAGAAAAAGCGGAGGGTGGGGTGGGGGGGGGGCGGGAGAAGGAAGAAGAAGAAGAAAGAAAAAAGCAGAAGCATAAGACCCTTTCCAGACACAATGAATCAGACTGTAATTTGACAAAATTCCCACCTGATCTGTATTTATGTTAAAGTTTGAAAAGATCTGACATAGAAGATAGCAGAGTCCTAAAATAGAAGGCAGTCAGTGTTCCTGATTGTCAAGAGCTGAACTACCTTCACTGACAGGTGACCCACCTACCTTTTTTTTTTTTAAGAGAGGGATAGTGAGAGAAAGAGAGAGAGAGAGAGAGAGAAAGAATCGATTTTATTTCGTTTTTCATGTGACTTTCACTGCTCCAACACTTCATTGTGTACATGGTGCTGGGGTTCAAACCCGCATCCCTGCACATGCCAGGTAAGTGCTATAACCGCCAAGCCACCTCCCCAGCCCCAATCCACCTATTTTAAAAATGTTTTCTCTAATTTTCTCTCCCTCCGTCCCTCCATCCCTTTCTTTTTGATACTAGGGATTGAACCCAGGAGCACTTCACCATTGAGCTATCCTTTTTTCTTTTGAGATAGTGTCTTGCTAAATTGCTGAGGCTGTGATCCTCCTACCTCAGCCTCCGAGTGGCTGGGATCACAGGTGTGCTCCACCATGCCTGGATTCAACATCAACTTCACCACCGTAATAACTGTTTGTGTGGGTATAGGGCTAGGAATTGAACCCAGGGCCTTGCATATATGAAGCACATGCTGTGTACCACTGAGCAATATCCTAAGCCCCATGTTGACCATTTTAAACAAAAGTTCAGTGGTATTAAGTACATTCATATGGTTGGGAAACCATCACCACCAACCGTCTCCAGAACTCTTTCATCTTGTTCAGCGGACACTTGAAACCCTAGACCGTCAAACAACTCCCTGCTTTGCCCCAGCCCCTGGCAACCTCCATTCTATTTTCTACTTTTGGATTGCGGGAGACAGAAACAAATCTCTAACTTAAGTAGTGCTCAGATTCCACTCCTTCAAAACTGAAGCACTCATTTCCTCAGCTGCTAAGAGTGTTGGCAGATGACAGCCCTTGCTGAGTCCCTCTCCAGAAACTGCGCTTGGCTGAAGTGAGCTACCTCACTCAAAGTCTTTCCAAGGTCAGCCAGTTCACATGCAGGGTCAACGCAAGTATGGGACCCCTTACCACAACTTAGGGTAACTCCAAAGGACCATTCCAACAACAGAACTTGAGAGTTATTGTGATTGTATCACAGTTCAACTTTTTCCCCTCTGCCTAATTTTACTCCTCCTTGGTGAATACTCTTATACTTTTTATTTTTGGTGCTGGGGATTTAATTCACAGGTGCTTTACCCTTAAGCTATATCCTCAGTCCCTTTTATTTTCTTGGTTTGAGACGGATATGGTTAAGTTGCTGAAGCCCTCGATAAATTGCTGAGGCTGGCCTCCAAATTGATATTCTCTAGCCTCAGCCTCCTGAGTCACTGGGATCACCACCGTGCCCAGCAGAATAATCTTCAGTGGATCTTCATTTGATATTGTTGGGTTAAGGATAAGAGCAATTACAGTGAGGAAGTCTATGTCTCTAAAACTATTCCTTCTTCCCCATCATCTCCCATCAGCTGCAATCTCAGCTGGCCAAGATAGTAAATCAACAATATATTACAATCAGCGAGTAATGACAAATTAGTGCCATTCTTACCAGACTTAAAGGATGCAGCAGAGGTGGTCCTCCACAAAATCTCTGTAAGAAACTGTCAAAATTCTTCCAAGATGGCTGTATCATTTCACTTTACATTCCCAACAGCAATTTTTTTTTCAGTACCAGGCATTGAACCCAGGAGCACTTAACTACTGAGCCATATCCTTAGCCCTTTTTATTTTTTATTTTGAGACGGAGTTTTGCTAAATTGTTTAGGGCCTCAGTAAGCTGCTGAGGCTGGCTTTGAATTTGCAACCCTCCTGCCTCAGCCTCCCAAGTCGCTGGGATTACAGGCTAGTGCCATCATGCCCAGCCAGGATGATTCTTTGATGTGGACAGCATCCCTTCCTCTGCCCATGAAATCTCAGCAGCATTTCCAATCATTGTGACATTTAAAGATGTTCCTACAGAAAGCAAAATGTCTCTGGAGAAGTTCTACCTTCTTTGAGAACCACAGCTTTAAAAAGAAATATCATGGGCAGTGAGCAAGCCAATGAATACATGAGAAAGTGTTCTAAATCACTAGCAATCAGAGAAATGCAAATCAAAACTACCTTAAGATTTCATCTCACTCGTCAGACTGGCAAAGATGAAGTAGACAAATAATAACAAATGCTGGAGGGGTTGGGGGGAGAAAGGAACACTAGCACACTGTTGGTGGAATTGCAGACTGGTCTAGCTGCTCTGGAAAGCAGTGTGGAGACTCCTCAAAAAATTAGGGTTGGATCCACCATACGATCTGGCTGTGCCTCTTCTGGGTATTTTCTCAGAGGAGTTAGAATCAGCACATTACAGTGACACAGCAATATCCACATTCATAGCAGCTCAATTTACAGTAGCTAAATTATGGAACCAACCCAGATGCCCCTCACTGAATGAATGGATCCAAAAGCTCTGGTATATATATATATATATGTGTATATATATATATATATATATACACATATATATATATATTTCTTCTACTCAGCTATTAGAAACAATGATATTGCATCTGTCGAAGGTAAATGGATGGCATTGGAAGAAATCATGCTGAGCGAAGTTAGTCAAACACAGAGAGTCAAGGGCCGAATGGTTTCCCTCATTTGTGGATGCTGCACCTAAACCCAGGCTCAGGAGTAAAGTAGACAAACTCATGTTTTAGATCCAAGAACAACAATGCAAAATGTTAATATTTATGTGATACAGTTACAAGATACTTCATAAGATATTTGAACAAGCTATGCTGCATACCTGTACAAAAATGTAAATGCTTAATCCTATTGTTAAATATTTTGAAGAATAACAAGGGATGATAGGAAGGGAGGAGAAGGGGAATGTTGAAACTAAGATAAAGCAAGGTACATTCCAAGCAGTTATAAATGTCACTGTATA